>CATKWJ010000942.1:0-26611 GCA_949825065.1 Odontocerum albicorne
GAATTCTGAGTCAGAGCGCCCTTGAGGAGAGTCTGCTCTTTAAAGGCGCTACATACATCGTCCCTTTTATTTTTATTATTACTATTGAAGTAGACAATTATGTGAAAACCAAAAAAACATGACTCAAAATATTTTTAATTTGTCAATAATAATGGATTGTATATTCGAATATAAACGCCCTTGAGGGCAGTCTGCTCTCTAAACGGCGCTATATAAAATTTCCTTTTATTGTTATTATTATAAGGTCGATGGCGACCTCGACCTTATAATAAGCTGTTTAAAATATGAATTGTAAGGATTATTGCATTATGTCAATGCATGAATCATGAAAAGATCCTTTATTGTTATTTTAATATAGTGGCTTGAAATAATTAAATCTGGTACTAATCATGTGTTAAACCGTAGGATTTTATCTTTGTTCAGGACTGCAAACAGTTTCCATCATCTATTAAAACGAATGTCTTTCTTTGACAACTGGGAAGCGTTCTTCCCTATAGATTCCAAATGGAGTGTCAAGATGCGAGCGAACATACAGTGATGAGATCTTATGAAGTGAGGTAGCAATAAATGTGATTGTGAGGCTGTACAAGAACTCAAAACACATGCTACACTTTATTTGTTCGAATATCGGGACTTGATGCTCGAGGCAAGACTTGATGGATAGGGTGATCTGTGTTATATGTGAGACATAATTAACATGGTCCGGGCGCGGGAACGAATGAACTAGCGCTCTAAAACCGCAAAACCAGTTCAGTTTCAGAAGTTACACAACCAGTACAGTTTCTGTCATCCATCGATCAAAAAATCATCGCTTGTATTCTTCTTAATTATGAATAATTATTTGCAATAGCTGAATAATTTAACCTTGGACTATTAAGCATTTGTCTGCCAATGAGTTTTAAAAATAGTAATGCTAATAAGGTTCTGGGGCACCAAATCTCAAAGGGCTCGAACATATTCGTGAGCTTCGCGGACAGATTTCACAGCCATATCGGAGCAGAGGAACAAACATAAAAGTGTGTAGACGTGGTTCTAAAGAGAATTTCTGGCAGCTTAGAATGCTTCACAGATTGATGAAAGAATTTCATGATATTTTAATCCGATATATTATGTCTTCTTCTGAATTCCTTTACTGGTATCTGTAATGGATCTATGATATACACGTATGGAGATTATATAACGTTTAATTCATCTTACCTTTGTTATAGGATATTAGAGAAAAATATAAATAACCCAAGGACCTAGTATTATCATAGCAGTCTACTATCACCATAGTCATTCTTTATTATATGAAGGTAATGATGATAGGCGATATACGAATATAGTTAAACCAGGGTGCGTGTTAGTTTTCTTCTGCTAACTGTTGTATTAAAGCATGCATAACATATAATCTGGAAAAATCAAACTCAAGATTCCGATGGCTAGAAGGCTGGTCGATAAATTAAATTAGTTGCAACTTTCTTTAGACAGATTTTCGATTATATAGCGCAATTTTTTCCATCTTATGGAGATTTTCTCTCTAAACGGGGCTATATAGGCTATTCTCTCTAAACGGGGCTATCCTTTTACTATAATAATTGCTTATAGCACTCTTAGATTTAATGTAAAACAACTATTGAGCCACGGAAAATATAAATTTAGATGAAATAAGGTTTGAGTTTTAAAAATGGCTACATTGAAAGACTAAATCAATAAAATACATACATTATCTTATTTTTATATGAGAAACAACATTAAATTGTAAAAAAGAGTCTTAAAAAGGCAGAAAAATAATTAAAATGAGCCTTTTTTGTTTTGTATTTTATTAAAAAAAATTAAAACATGAATATGGCTTGATTGTTTACCCCAAAAGGCTCTGTTACAGGAAACAAATTTCAATAAAAAAAATCACTGACCGTTTTATATATATATATATATTTTTTTTTAAAACAACCTCGAGTTAAAGTAACTTTCTTTCTTGAAGGGGTATAACATATAACTCGCAACTCACATCACGTGAGCGGTTAAATATTCCTATCTTTTAGCACCTGTCTCCCTCCAGTTCGTGCGAAATGCCTATATAAAATGAAGCTAGAGTCATGTATTGGATCGATATGACGTGCCTACACCCCGTAGTACTACTACGAGGTAGGAATGACGTCACAATGACGTCAACAGACAGGGGGGAGATGGGGGTAAATATGGACTGGGGGCAGCAGGATTTGGGAGGATTGCGAAATTCACGTTTTCAAAGGATTCGTTTCGCTATTTTATTTTGAGCGTTTGCATGTTTTGTTTGTTTTTTCGGATATATTATGTAAGTTATTTACAAAGCGTATATATGAAATGGATATTACGTAAATATTTGAGTAGAATATATCGCTTAAATCCGATTTATTCTCGAAATATTCTATGTACCAATAAAATTAAATGAACGTGTATTTTTAAAACGGATGTTTGTTTTTCGGATATATTATGTAAGCTATTTACAAAGCGTATATATGAAATGGATATTACGTAAATATTTGAGTAGAATATATCGCTTAAATCCAATTTATTCTCGAAATATTCTATGTACCAATAAAATTAAATGAACGTGTATTTTTAAAACAATGTTCGAGAAAATAATATACGATAAGCTATCCCTCGTGATCGTGATCGAGTATACTCGTAATTGTCAGCCATCTTGTGGAAGGACGACACCATTTCATGTATTGATTTAATGTGTGCAATCTGTTGCACTTCAGCAAACACACAACCTCCTTTGATATATAAAACCTAAAATTATAATGATAAGGAGATTGAACATTCACGACAATCGGCAGGATTCATCTATTGCAATTTTTCGTAATGCATAGCTTTACATAGCGCTATGTTTGCGTTTCCTAAAAGCTTTATAAGAATTTATATATTATAAGCTGCAAAAAACATAAATTCAGATGCAAAATGGTCTTAGTGTAAAAGAAGTCCGCAAATTAATCTAACTGCTAACCTCCAGACCGCAGCCACCAAGATATATCATTTGAAGACAAGTTATTGGAAAAAGATATAAAATATATTTGGGATACAATTATGGCTTTGAAAATGTTTGCTTTAAAATGTTGTTAAGTAAAAACACAGTAACACTTTTTGTCATAAGTTGACATAGATGCCACATATGAACAGAAAAAAAACTCTTCATAAGCTGACATAGATGCCACATATGAACAAAAGAACCTTTGGTGTAAGTTCGATAATACAAATTAATAAAACGCGTGTAATTTACAAATAGATAATTATAAATCTGAAGCGTTTATAATTATCTATTTGTAAAGAATTTGTTACACGTCTTTAACAGTTTCTATGTAGAATTTATGAAATATCTTTGAATATTCAATGAATATTTCGATCTAAATTATTATTATAATAATAAACACCTAGATCTATCTGAAACGCTCTTAAATTCGTCTGAAATGAAAAACAAATGTAAAATTTAAACACAGGTGTCGCCCGAATTGCACATTATTGTCGATAATAATTTTGATAGTTATGTTTTATAATAACATAACATACTATATGTCACACTTTTTTCATTTTTGTGAATAACATGACACGCGCTGTAAGAATTCAATTATAAAATTTTAATTTTTTATTTTTATCCGCGTCCTTATATAGTGTATAATAATAATATTCGTGAAGATTTTATAGTTTTAACATTTATATGAAACTACAGGTGATGTGTCGAGGCGGAATAGTTGTGTTTAATGCGGTCTATTATTTAGAAAATTTATATAAAATGTGTTAGTAGAAGTAAATAGTAAACACCGTGAATATTTTATATATAAGCACCGTTTTATAATATAACAGTTTTGTAGCAGCTCTAAAATGTCTTAAAAATAAACTCTGAAAAGGAACAATACATGACCCTGGTTAAGTGTTTAGTTATGCAATACTTGATTTAGTAAACAGCTAGAGTTAGTTCCCTGCGTTTTTTAATGAAACAATATATTTTTCATACATATGCAGACGTGGGGAAGTTCCTAAAACTATGGCCGCAGCGATTACCTATTGAAGTAATTGGACGTAAATATGTATTTTTTAAACGGACATTAGCGTAATATTTTTGCACATACAGGATTAATTAACATTTTTTTGATATTTTAAATAACCAAAAAATGTTTTGTATCTTTTTTGAAAATATATACGTGTTTACCTAATTTCATGGTTTTTCTTATTTCCTATTCACTTTTACTCCCTCATTAAAATATTTTTTTAATTACATTTTTTCAGGAAACTGGCGGTTATGTGTGAACCGCCGCTACTGTGCCTTACCTCAAAAACAGGCCGATCCCTGATTAATGACGCCCCCATTGGATGAAGCGTGCGTGACGTGAAAAATGGGCATCTTGCGAGCGACCCAACAGCGGAATTGCCAGGATTTTTTTCTTCCTCAGAAGGAGTGGAGTACTCTGAATTAGATAAGATGCGAAGTGGGTCGCACTGCATACCATATGCACAAATGGGGCCTGGCAGAGCCGTCCTTCTGTAAGTTAGGTAGATCTTGGCCATGTACCACACTGTTGACTAAATTTAATTAATTTAATTTGATATTTTTACTTTCCGAGTTGTACAACAGAATTTTCATGTATCATTTTGAAAGATATTTGAATCCTGAATAGTAATTATCTTAAAGAAGATGTTGGTATGTTATCTTTTGTTTAATAATTGTAGTCGTGATATGTAGAGGACACTAAAATTTTGTTATTTTTTTCAATAATAAATAAGATTATATTAAGTACCTTGTAGAACCTCAGTACTAGAGGCTGCAAGCCATGATTTCCGCCTTTCAGCCACAACATATTTCTGGTAAGTAGGAAGAGATTGCCACCTGATCATTTGTACTGAGTATAACGAAAATCAAATAATACACAATTACAAAAATTGTACGTAATTTTTCATAACATACTCTTATATAATATTCCGTCTATGGACGATCAGTAAAATAATGTGTAAAAAATATTAATTGTGCGGAAAAATCGTATACTATTGCAGTGCCACAAAATATGACTTTTATTTGTTATCTCCGATTTATAATGATTTATCTCCGTTATGTTAAAAAACATGCAATTTCGGTTTTTTGAGAAATTTCAAAGATTTCAATAAAAAAATAAATTGCAAAAAGCCAACGACACGCGGTGTTCCCAAGCGGTCACCCATCCAAGTACTGACCGCGCCCAATGTTGCTTAACTTCGGTGATCGGACGAGAACCGGTGCATTCAACGTAGTATGGTCGTTGGCGACCGATGAGAAAAAGTGTGCGTATTAAAATTATGTTGATAACTTTATTTGCGCAAGCATAGAATAATTTATGAAAAGCAAGTTATAAAAAAATATTCTTTATCTTCAGCACTTTGAAAACTATGCGTTAATACAAGTAATCAAGTGCCTAATATGGACTTCAAAAACCGACGCACGAATAACTTGGAAGATTTATAAATAATTAAATAAAGGTGGGTAAAATTTATTCAAAATCGGCAGCATTATTTAATTTCTTCAAAATAACTTGGATACTGAAAATACTAAATTATGAACATAATATTATTAATATAATTAAATTTAGTATTTATGCACAATATGTACATCTATCGTTGGTCTCCCTTCATAACGAATAAAGCTTTCGTCTCTCACATACGACATCTGTCGACAGAAAAATAAACACTTTCGTTGGTATTTTGTGGAAAATACAACAGATGTAAGTAAAATATATATATATATATATATATATATATATATATATATATATATATATATATATATATATATATATATATATATATATATATATATATATATATATATATATATATATATATATATATATATATATATATATATATATATATATATATATATATATATATATATATATATATATTATCCTGAAAAAAAATTATCCAAGTAATGAACGTTTACGAAGAAAGTTTTTTTATGTAATAATGAAAATTTAAAGGATCAGATAATATTTTATATATTTTTTTTGAACTAATATTTTTGCTAAGTTTCAATCAAATAAAACACTGTTCAAAAAATAATTCACAGATGTCCGTTAACGAAGAGAAGATATTTTTTTAATTAGTTCTTTTATATTAAATTTAAAAAAAATGGTAATGTTTTTCTTTAACTAATTGATTTAATGAAAAAAATATTGTTACAAAATATAGCAACTTATTGTGAAAAATCATTAAACTAAAATTATTAAAAATTGTAGAGACATCTATAGAATATTTATTAAGTAAAATAATAAACACGGAAAGTGTTTTAGGGAAAGGGCTGAAGATGTCAGTACATTTTTTTATTATTTATAAATTTTCAAGCAATCCGGTGGCACCGATTATAATCGGTAATTATCGAAGGAAAACAGCACCAAATCGGGTCGAGGGTTGTAGGATTTTCAATAGAGGTATAATATTTTGTGATTTGGAACAACACTAGCTTTGGTTAGAGAAACAACTATTATATTATCAGTTTTGATTGATCAGTGGTGGCCCTTAAAAATTTTGTAGGGATTTCTAAATCATTCCCATTACGTATCATCCAACATAACACACGATACGTCCAATGGAGATAATTTAGTTTAAGGTATTTTTAGTATTCTATATATCTGGCCAAATATCAGAGTCAATGTTGCCAGTCTCAATGGTTAAGTGAATATTATAATTGTTATTTAATATTGAACTACCTTTATTTTACCTATTTTTAAACATTGAGTACATTTAATGATTCTTTTAAACTTTGGAAATAAAGTTGATGAAGCACTAAAATACACATACTCAAACCAAGCTATATCAAGATTTGCTAAAATGATGTTTCATAACATTCTACAAGTGTCAACATTGATGCATGTGAGTGAAACGTGAACGTGGAAAATGAATGAAATGAGTGAATGTAAATGCAATAAAATGAATGAATGTAAATGCAATAAAAAAGGCTTGCACTGAAAATAATATGTGGCCTGTTGATATATGACAAGACAAGAAAAATAATTATAAGGGGTGAATGTGAGCTAAAAACTGATATTTTAAGTACTTACCCTTAAGTAAGGGGAAAAAGCACTTTGAGGTGGTTTGGTCACATTGAATGGACGGGCGACGAAATACTGACAAAAAAATTACTATCCAAGTATGTGTGGTAGATGACTACCGAGAAAAGTACGGTTGAACCAAGTGAATGAAATTTTGAAAGAAGGAAATAAAATGAATAGGAGAAACAGAAATAACTGTATGAGGCTATCTATAGAAATGGAGGGGGTGAATGAAGTATGCCGTGATAGGAAAATTTGGCGTTCTTTCCTCTCTGCCTACCCTTAAAGAGAAATTACGTGATGGTATGTATGTCTGTATTAAATGTCTATGCTTCATGGCCCCTACTAGCATAAAGGCCCTACGGGCGTGTACATACCATATATTGAAAGTTAATAACGAAATGGAGCAATGCAAGGTGTTTTTAATATTTAGAATCGTAGCGTCCGGATCCATGTTCCTGTTAGTAATATTTAAATTAGTAGAGCGTAATTAACTCCTTAGGAAGATCTCAACAATCCATTTTTTTTCACTTTTCAGAAGACTTTTTATTCCTCGAGGTCGACTCACTTGAATGTTGGCAGAGCCAAGACATGGGTGGGGGCGACCGGGGCCCTGGATCCAGGCACAATTTTTGAGGGACACCAAAATCCGTACAATTTATCTCCGTATTTTTGTCCATGTCCGTGACCAAAGTGTCTGTGAAAAGAGTTTTAGTGAATTAAAAATAATAAAAACTCATTTGTGATCTGGTATTGGACAATAGAGATTGTAAGAAATAACATATGTATCTCGGCCGGGGGGATTTTATGAGTTGAGCCCAGACCTTTTGATAGTTTCTCTCTTCATGTATTTTCTGCAGTTTATCTTGAGATATACTCGTATGTGCGATTTCGGAATGTTTTATATATGTCCATACTATGTTGCTATCAATATATCTATTTAAGGTCGTATTACGGGTTTACTTTTTTATTTTTTCTGCCACTTATTAATTTTCTGATTTTTTTTCTTAACACATTCAATGCGATCAAATTATTAAGGTAATTCACATTTGGCTGAAATAAAAAAAGAAGTAAGATGTAAAATTACGTGCGATTTAATTTGGATTTGTCTAGTAGTACCCCCTCTATTTGAAACGAAACATTGAACACGAACTTTGCATACGAAAACGCGTCAGGTGCGTTGTTAGCACGTGCGACAGTTGCAAAGAAGAACGCACTAGGCGTGTTTTTAGCATTGAACGTGTTAGTCTACATGTACAAAGGTGTGGGCTTAAAAACATTTGATGTCCTCGCGGCCGGGCTCGCCCTATATTGGTGAGGGGTATCTCGGCCGGGGGAATGTTATGAGTTGAGCCCAAACCTTTTAATAGCTTCTCTCTTAAATGTATTTTTTTTTATATTTACTCGTATCTTGTGATATATGTGCAATTTTGGAATGTATATATTGTATAATATGTACATACATACTATGTTGCTAGCAATAAACCTATATTTATTTATATAGTTTTTCTCCGTATAAAACATTTTATTACGAATTAAATCAATTTCGATAAAATTATTCATGATTTAGCCGCCCTAAAAGTCGGAAAAAATAAAGTTTTACCCTTGATTTATATTGTCACCGTGCGTCCCAATTTTTCATTGTCAAAATTGGAGGGTTGTCTTTTATAGAAAGAATTTAAAATTACTTTAGCAATTTTACCATTCATTGTTGGGGCGCATTTTGGTATAACTGCCCCAGGCTCCAAAATCGGCTCTGAATGTTCCATCAGGATCCACACTGGACCACCATTGGTTAGTTTGTTGACTTTGCGGTCAGAAGTTAAAACTTAATAATTGCTGAAAATCATTTTATTACTCTCGTTATAGTTAAGTCTACGAGTAGATTGATATTGAGTAATACGAGTACATCCATTCCAGGGGTTGGGAATCGGAAATACGAGTATTTATCATCTCTAGATTAAATAATAAAAACTATGGATTTATAATTCTCTTTCGTAACAAATGTTATGCTGATACAACAATAAATTCAGATGGGAAAAAGTCATCCAATTAAACCCAGTCAATTAGACAGCAAGTATTGACACCGTGATGTATGTGTGTTAAGCAAGCATACATACCACTGAGCCAAGACTATTTCTTTTTATTTTGTGATGCACAAATGGAATTTTGTTAAAATAACCAATACATTTGAGAATTTTGTAGTTTATCTAAAGCGTCGAAATAAAATTTGAATTTAAGTATGTAAAAGCAGAGTGTGAATGTTTGAGTTAGTATTTAGGACAAATATATGATTTTTTCACTTAAGACTTCATACCAGAAGGCGCTGAACTGGTTGAACGTGAAAATATACGCCAAATTTGACATACTATCTTTATTTTATAATATCCTTAATTGTCCCGCCGCCCCTTCTTATGTCGCCAAAAATTTTCAGCGTTTTCCGATTATGGTCTTGACCTACGTTCAAACAGAGATTATTTTTTGGGCTTCCTAGTTCACCGCTCTTCTTTTTTTATGTCATCCTTTACTGTCCATGCAGTGAGACTCTGGAACCAGTTACAAACCTGTGTTAGACTCACTCTGTCCGTGGCATGCTTTAAGAAGCTACTGAAAAACTCTTAATCTCTAACTAGTAATATAACGTCTTTCATTCCTGATTTTTCTTTCCTCTCCCCCATCACTCCCTTTTCCTTTGATTGATATCTCATTTTTACTTTCATTATGTTTCATAAAGATGAATAATCATTTAAATATTGTTTAAATGATTATTCATCTTTACATTGACCTGATTGGTTGGAAGAGATTGCCGCCTGGCAATGAGCCCGCAAGATTATTTTAACAATGATGTTTTAAATTAATAAATAAATGTTTTTTTACTTAGAGATGAGACCACTTCGTCGGTAAGTCTTAAACGAGACTGTACATTTCAATAATAGATAACAAGTTCACTATTCAATAGATCAGGGGTTCGCAATTTTTTTTTAAATTTTACCACCTACATATTTAAGGTTACAAAGAGTAGTGTACCAACAATAATTCTCTCGGTCCCCTTCCCCGCCCCTAGCTCTTTAAACATATTTTCATAATATAGGTACCTATACCTACCCTTTTCACTCTCTTAACTTTGAATTTGAACTAAATTTTGCCTTAAAAAATTTAATTACAATCTCTCATTTTATTAAGTGGATACATTTTATTACCACTATTATTACATTGAAAATTTAAAACTCTCTTATCAAACTGTGGCCTAGTTGGTAAGACGCCTATCTCCCAACTCGGAGGTTGCGGGTTAAACTCCCGCTGGAACCCAGATTTTTTTAAAAAGGTTTCTAGTCTGGTTTTCACTTAATGCCCCATTAACATATTTCTGGTTGGTTGGAAGAGATTACTACATGGTACACTGTATACAACGAAAGTGTAATACAATACAATAAAATATTTATTAAGTGTATTAAAAAAACACACGCTCTCACTACAAGATGACAGATGTGAGTTGTTTAGCAGGCTAACCCCCGCGGTGACCTGACCAAGTTGACAAGTTTAAAATATAAGTGTAAACTTAGGTTTGTGGTGCAAATTTTTATGGTGTTGTGCATTTTATTATTTTAACTAGGTAACCCTAGGTTACCTCGATAAATAAGGTCGTTGAAAATCGGCTTTAACATGTTGTTTTAAATTGTATTGAATTTTGGTAGAACTTTAGTATTTTGATGCTTGCTTGTTCGTGTACAACTAGACTGGGACTCGTGTAACACTTGTGTTACGCGTACCATAGTTTGTGAACCGTTGCTCTAGACTATTGATACCGAAAAAAGCGGGCGAGGATGACCTTTAATTCGAAAATATTCTTCCGTAAATAATTCATTCTTATGGTTCTCTTTATCTGAATTGACGACGCTGACATATTGAAGAACGTGCGAGGGAGATTAATTGAGATTTCGGACTAAGAACCACTGGAGAAGGCACAACACTCGCAGTTCCTCTTCGCTTGTGATGGCAATACAACTGCGTGTAAAAGAGCGTATTGTTGCCTGGTGAACTCTTGGTTAGACTGAACCCCTTCTTATTATTATTTTTTCGTTAACCATCGTGAGTTAAACCCGAAACATCCGGATAAAGATCAACATATCTTGCCAACCAGGCCACGAAGGTTGTTGTTATAATGATAAATTATGATTTATAATACGTAATATTTAGTGACATACCTCACCTCAAGAGCGCTTAAAACTGAAATCGAATCGAGGATAGTCATCGAGGAATTCAGAGTCAATAATAACTTTATTCAAAATGAGGAGAAATTCTAAATTGGTGAGCATTTTTTTAATAATATTAACACAAATAAAATATTAACTATTTTTTTTAAATATATACACATATACACACCATCGAGCCATTTCCTATCTCGACACACATCCATCGCCTCTTCCATATCCAAACACATTCTTATACAACTCCTACGATTTCTCTGACTTTTCACATTTTCTTGTTTCAAAATATCATTCAATTGCTCCAACCATACTTTCTTTGGTATTCTTCTACTATGCCTTCCACTTACTCACATTCGCGCTGTATATTTGTTTTGTTAGTCTTTCTTTTAAATATTCACCACAAAATTATGCAATAGCATGATGTTAATAAACATTATCTAAATCGCGAATTTTCAATTAAAACTGTTTTTTCCTTCTTCGATGCATCGTTTTTTTTTTCAACATTTTGAGGTGTGGTCTGAACGAACCCTAATTTATTTTCTAACAAGAAGAAAAAGAAAAGAAGATTGGACCTACGTCAAAGCAATCAGCTACCGGAGATCCGTACCACTGAGACGGACGTCGATGGAATATTTTTTTTATTATTTATACTCCCATTGTAAAGTTTTATTCCTTTGCGGCGATGTTAAATTATTTCTGACTGATTTTTTTAAAACGACTGAACTATCGCACTCACAGGGAGACTCATTTATTTTTTATATATTGGATGTTCAGGGTAGTAAGGTTATCAATTTAGAAGTCCCTGGAGGTCCTTTCACAAATATATAAACTGTAAGAAATTAGTGCATTTACACGACTTTTATAAATCACTTTGCTGTCTTAATGAGTGTATATTGTAACGGAATCCGAATATTTAGGATTTTTAATCAAAAATATAATATGTTTAAAGATAAAACAACAAATATCATTGACAACTTTCATAATATTTTATAATTGTGTCCGCCTTTCTTTAAATATTTCCGAGAGACTATCTCCGCACCTCAATATACGAGTATAACATACTCGTATATGGTACATACTGTAATACCTTAATGCAATTTCGTAACTTACGTGTATCATTTTATGTTCCTAATGAATAAATACTTTGTTTAACATTTTTTCAACACTCCAATGGAATGCGAATATTTCGTTATTATAAACGAAAATATAAAACATTTATAACGATGAAAAGTTGATAAATAGACAAATATTATTAACAACACCCACTTTACAACTATGCTAGCCTTTCTTTAAATATTGTACTTTTGAGAACCAATCTCCTCACTTCAATCTTGAGAAACCATCTCCAATCCTCAATATACGAGTATATACTGTAAATATATAATTTTGTAGTCCTAATGAGTATATACTGTGTTTTCAAATTTTATAAACATTTCAATGGAATTTGAATATTTCGCAATTGTAAACGAAAATATAGTAAGTTTAATGATAAAATAATTAATCAAAAAACAAACACAATCAACAACTTTTCTTTTAAAATTATGTCAAACCTTATTTTTAATATTTCCGAGACACAATTGCCGCATCTCAGTATGTTACACGATCTTTAAAGCTCTAATACGACATCCCATTGTAGGATTTTGGCCCCGTATTATTACAATAAATCCAGATAAATGTGCTTATTAAAACTATCTATGTACATCTAACTGGGTCTCGACACCATTTTTAGATTAAAACTACAAATTCCAGCATAAAACGGAGAAAACCGATATTTTTTTTATTTAAATTTTTTTTTTTATTTTACAATATTTTTTCACCTAACATATACTATATACGAGTATATATAATGATCAAGGTTGTTTTTCGTGGGTTGCATTTCATATATTTTTTGCTATACTTCTTGGTTATATTTTGGTCTTGCTTTTTTATTATGGCTTGTACAACGAGTACAATACATTTCAGCATTCCGCGCACTGGCTGGAATAAAATGATTATTATTAGATTTCAATAAAATTATTATTATTAGGTTAGAATATTAATACTTAACTCATACACTATTAAATTATACGAGTTAAGTATTCATATTCTCAATGAATGCAATCAATTCATCATTTCTCAATAGCTGGGATTACCAAAATCTGTGTGAATAATCACTAAAAAATAATTTGTATATATAATTCATAACGATATTTAAGAACTCATAATATGGTTCGCAACGAAAACATTAAATTATAGTGAAATTGAACTATAAAAATTGAAAAATAAACCACAGTATTATCTTAAAAAAGGCGCTCCACTAATCCATATAGGGTTAATCCAAAATATTGATGAGCCTTCTACGACAAACGGCGCTCCACTAATCCATATAGGGTTAATCCAAAATATTGATGAACCTTCTTCGACAAAAGGCGCTCCACTAATCCATATAGGGTTAATCCAAAATATTGATGAGCCTTCTTTGACAAAAGGCGCTCCACTAATCCATATAGGGTTAATCCAAAATATTGATGAGCCTTCTTCGACAAAAGGCGCTCCACTAATCCATATAGAGTTAATCCAAAATATTGATGAGCCTTCTTCGACAAAACCGCGTAGGTAAGAGATACAAATCAAACGTTGGAATATATTTACGGAAGAGAAGTATTATTTTACAAAGCTGCAAAATATAACTGGAATGGAATTAATTGAGAATTTTGTGTAAGTTTTTTCGCAACCGCTGTCGAAGTAAAAAATCTCAGTAAGATAACATACTCGTAGATATACGGAAGCAATGTAGACTATTTTCACTTGTCATAACGAGTGTTGCACTGATCGTAATATCACTCTATAATTTGGTTTTAAATCAGTGAAAGTTATTTGATCTATTTTCCACTCTTGCTTGATGTACTCGTATCATTAAGATTGATTTAAGTTGACCAAGCTGTTCATTATCGCCAGTAAAAATAATATATCACTCAACCAAATGTGTTACAATAATGTGCATGTCCTCATTCCAAACAAGTTTTTAAGCCGACTTGACATGATGGCTGCACTTTAGGAATGCCTTGGAGATATTTAGTTACTGACATAATGGATATAAACAACAGCCCCTTAAGTCCTGTGGTCAAATGGGATGCAGCTCTGGACCAAGATTCGTACACGTAAACCGCAACAGAAATGAGCAGGCATTGATTACATGCATCAGGAAGGGTTTAAATTAAGGAATAAGACATTATAAAAATAAGTTACTCAGATATCTTCATAGTTTAAAATATTGTGCAGAAACCATATTTTCTCAATATATGTACTCGTACAAGGTGTATAATAATGAATTAATTGAACTGAATCATTCGTGTTCCAATATTTTCTAGATTCTGTACTTTTTTCCGCTTCTTTCTTTTCAAGACCATGGGTTGATGAATTATCAGGTAGACCTCCCCTAGAACGCACGTTCCAAGATATGTTTCCATAATTTAGGTGGTTTTCCTGGAGGTCGGTTGCAATCTAGGTTGCATGTATTGCAATGTGTACATGCAACCTAGATTGCAACCGACGTAACTGTTCGTAACTCGAGTTGATAGAATTTTTTTTTTATGATTTCTTAGATCAACATATGTAGTTTCTTAACTAAAGTGACGCTGGCTGATATTATTATATACAAACATTATATTTTTTGTTTTGTGGAAAACGATATGTGGTCAGTTAACTTATAAAGCTTAAAAAACGTGATAACTGATATAGCATGAATAAAATAATAATTTAGGGTAACATGTAGTTTACACAAAAATATAATAACAATAACCGAGGTATAACAACAGTTGACATTCACGCTAAGAAAGTGGGTACCCGAGGTTCGATTTCTGGCGGATTCACTTCCGAATTGGCTTTACTCTAAGACTTATATGCTACGTATACTAAACTCCTATAGTGCTACTAAGCAAAAATAAAAATTGCTCTATATAAAATTGACTGGCGACAGATTGCAGCAGATTAAACCTGCGGATCGCCTTAAAAGTTTAATATCCTTGCCATTGGAGTTTTGGGTTTAGTATGTCAAGAATTTGTGCTTGCTGAAGTGCAACAGCAAGCATATACGTCTTCCATCTACACTGACAATCATACTTGATCACGAAGGATAGCCTATCATATCGACCGATAAGAAAAATATATAGTCGTTTTTGAACTCTGTATACCACAATTAAAATTTTGTATTTTAGTAAACCAATAATTTCTTGTATACTTGTTCATAAATATCGAGTTTTATCTTTTCTGCCCGGAGTTGCCGATATACCAACATAATACAGAACATCTTTTCTGCCCGGAGTTGCCGATATACCGACATAATACAGAACATCTTTTCTGCCCGGAGTTGCCGATATACCGACATAATACAGAACATCTTTTCTGCCCGGAGTTGCCGATATACCGACATAATACAGAACATCTTTTCTGCCCGGAGTTGCCGATATACCGACATAATACAGAACATCTTTTCTGCCCGGAGTTGCCGATATACCGACATAATACAGAACATCTTTTCTGCCCGGAGTTGCCGATATACCGACATACTACAGATCATCTTTTGATACATAAATGATAATTATAGCTCTTACTAGTACATCCATTTGAATATTTCTATCCCTATTTAAAATAAAAATGAACGTGCCCGAGTTGAATAAATAGTACCCTTCAAGATAACGCGTCCGTTACCCTTTTAATAAGAAACACCAGTAGCACAGGGACAGGGTCCAGAGAACGAGAAAAGGACTCTCAGCTCCAGATAACATTATGGAGTCATAAAAACCTGTTCGTCCTGTATGTTAATCCGTAGATATTAGTTACGAGGAAGATTTATTACCTGGGATGTCCCTGCTAGGATAGTTTAATGCTTGTAGCAATACCATTAATAATATATATTCCAATTAGATACACTCTGTCATGCAAGGAGTTGGAGTGATACAGATATACCATGAAAAGAATGCATTTACAAGGAATAATGGTTTTACAACTCTAAAATTAACTGATGTAGGTGCAGTAAATTGATTTTATTAAGATTTTACAGCTGTACAAAAACATCATTGGTTGATGGTAGGTTCACTTAAGAATCATCTGATTTTATTAATCTGGTCTGCAGTTGTACTCGTACTTCTATTGTTTATCAAAAATATTTACTTGTGTATAACGAATACTATTGTGAACAGTCATTAGCTAAGATGGTCAAAATGTTGTGTTTTGATTATTGATATTTCTATAATTTACTTCAAAATCATAATTGTCATTAACATCAGTCCGGTTGACTACAGTGTTGTATTATATATAGGCATCTTTTCTCCTTCCTATTAGTTCCTATCATTTCTACATAGCTTCCAATTGCTCCCAGTAATGATGTCATCCGACCATCTGGCGTGGAGTCCCTCCACTTTTATTTTCCCTGTCCATGATCTTCACCGTAGAACTTTTTGCGTCAACCTATCATTGGTACATGTGCCAATATGTCCTGTCCAGTTCTACCCTTGGGGGACAACCTTCTCGGTGACATATAACATTCTGGTATTTTATCTTATCCATTCATTTATCCTACGGTCCCGTAAAGAGATACTCAGCATCTCTCTGCTACTGTCTATGTCAACCTGAACTCATCTAAAAAAAATGATTCCAATTTATGTTGTACTGTGCTTTATGTTTTCAAAATTGACATTATTATACTCGTATGTGTAGATTAAGGATCCAACCCAAATTTATCTGATCAGAGATAAGTATGAAATCATCTAGCCGCTTTGTATGGGTCTTAAAGGAACACATTTCAAGACAGAATTTAATTGTGAAATATCCATTCATTCATTTCCGTGTCCATACCATCAATTATGCCACGTGTTTCCAGTAGGAGATCGCCCTACCATTCGCATTGATCAGGTCCTGCCCAGAGTATGTAGTCCCGATGTTCGAACAAACTAGCATGTTTTGTGAGTATATCCCCTAACCCCCACAATCACGTTTAATGCTACTTTCGTTCAAGAAACTCCATCTCTGCATGTAACTAGTCACCCCTACTCGGAGAGTATTCAGTGTTCAACAAATAGATCAAGGCAATTAATTGGTCTCCAGGTGCCATCTTTTCCGTGAGCTCCATCCAGTCGCCCAGTGTTTTTTCTTTCTATTTTATAAAACACTCTTTATCCGGAGGAATCGCCAGTTCTTGCGTTTTCTTCATGAAACTATTCCTGGATTTCAATCTCGATATTGCTGACTGGTGACCATTTATTCTGTGTCTTGAATCAAAATAGATTTTTCAAGTAAGATGAAGAAAGGAGCTTTGAGATGGTTTGGACATGTAGAGAGAATGATGAAAGAATGACTAAGCGAGTTGGAAGTGCAAGATGTGCATGGAAGAGGTAGGCCGAGGAAAACGTGATTGGACCAGATTTTTATAAAAGGTTAAGTGAGATGTATGAATAAGATAAGATTGTGCACTACGAGATGTGTGAATGTAGAGGGGGCGAAAGTTGTCTGCTTAGATAGAAAAATTTAGAGATCTGTTCTCTCTGCCTACCCCCCAAAGGACACAGTGTGATTATATGTGTATGTGTAGTTGGCTTGATATTAATGCTCATATGAGATTGAGGCATGCTTATTCGATATTTCAAAGAAATTTAAAAAAATGTTTGTTTTGGGTTGGTTTGTTTTTATTAAAATGTTTTGTTATTTTCCCTGAAGATAACAAAACATTTTAATAATTTTAATAACCATCTCATGGACGTATTGATGCAAAATGGTCTCCACCCACATTTTAGCAGGTTTGAGATAATCACGGAAATATTTAGTCGCTAAGCAAGGTTTGTTTGCAACAATAGTTATTAAAAAAGGAATTTCACAGTGTAAATTATAATGCATTTTGGTGATATGTTACTTTTGTAGATGAAGGATTATATTTAAAAAAAAAAATGTTTGTGGGTTGGTTTCTTTTTGCATATATACGTCAAGTTATGTTTCGAATCGATGCAGTGATTTGATATATGCGAAAAAAAATCTTTGTTTGCATCATGTCCTGTGCTTTTTAAATACAATATTATTCAATACTTTAATTTTCTTATTTCAACTCAATTGTACAGGAAAATGATGAAATATGCTTTGGAATTCCCGAATATTTCATTTAAGATTATGATGATGGCTTTACCTCTTTAAAGTTTTGGGTAGCCCGCATTATCGAGAGAGGAACGGGTATTATTAAAGAATCTTTGAGTTACTTATCCAAATATTCACGTACAAACATCAAATTGGATTGCATAAAATTGCAAAATTATTTCATGGAAACCCCAAATAATTTTCCTTCTTATTTGAAATATTATCATTCGTCAGATAACCGCATTAAAAGTCAATATAAATTACATCATAATCATCATCACTACATATCCCTACTGGGGTAGGCAGAGAAAACAGGTATTAACATAATTCTATCCTGGCACATATCCATCACTCTTTCTATAATAAAGCTTTCCACTTTTCTCTCTTTCAGAATTTGATCCATTTTGTTGTGCCACGTCTTTATAGTTCATCTACACTACTACTTGTACATAATTTTTTTGTAAAATTTTCATCATTAATTCTTTTCGTGACCGAACGAACCATTTTAATGATCCTTTGTTCATCTTAAGCATTACAAGTTTTTCAAATTTGCATTATATCCTAATGCCCTCATTCCTTATTCAGTTGTACATTGTTTTTACACACATCCTACGCAACGCTCTTATTTTTTACCGCTTTACCTTACATTCGTCACTTAGTTACCACATCCAATTTTCGCTTGCATATCCTAATGTTGGAATCAAGATTGCTTCATAAATAAGTAGGCCAGCGTTCATGTCCTTGAAATTCTCCAGTCGTTAAATATTATATATTGTATAATCCATCACTCAATATATTGCCTGCTCTTCTATCAATATCGCACTTCACGCAGCCATCCCTTGTGAAAACGCTTTCATATTAATATAGCATTTCACGCAGACATTCCTTGTGAAAACGCTTTCATATTAATATAGCACTTCAGGCAGACATCCCTTGTCAAAACGCTTTCAAGTTAATATCGCACTTCACGCAGCCATCCCTTGTAAAAACGCTTTCATATTAATATTGCACTTCACGCAGCCATCCCTTGTGAAAACGCTTTCATATTAATATTGCACTTCACGCAGTCATCCCTTGTGAAAACGCTTTCATATTAATTACAAATATTTTTTAAGCATTTCACCTTAATTTCGATAAATCGTTTAACTGCGAGTTATTCAATAATAAATATTTTTTCCAAAACTATCCATTTCAATCAATTGGCAACCCTCTAGGCATTTTTTTTCGTACGAACTTCGACAGAACCGTTAAATATAATTTAAATTGTTATACTAGTTAATATAAGTTTCTAAAGCCGAATGTATTACTAATAAACAACAATAAAAAAAAATTTCATCACTAAGAGGTTTTTCAATTGTATTGTATTACATTTTCGTTGTATACAGTACAACCTGGCTGGCTTATTGCCTATATCTTCCAATCAACCAGAAAGCTGTTAAGGAGGCCTTACTCGTAAGTGAAAGCCGGACTGGAATCATTTTTAAAAAATCCAGAGGGATTTGAACCCGCAACCTTCAAGTTGGTAGACATGTGTCTTACCAACACCACGGAAGTCGTTCAATCGATTTTTAAAACATGCCAATGATGGAGCGAGTCTAACATTAGTTTGTAACTGGTTTCATAGTCTTTAGAAACAGAAAAAGAAAGTTAGTCCTGAGGGTGTAGACCC
Organism: Odontocerum albicorne; assembly: GCA_949825065.1. Taxonomy (NCBI): domain Eukaryota; kingdom Metazoa; phylum Arthropoda; class Insecta; order Trichoptera; family Odontoceridae; genus Odontocerum; species Odontocerum albicorne. Next base: position 20,019 of record CATKWJ010000942.1, read on the forward strand.
ATGCTATATTCATGCTACTGAATGTGGCTCCGGCAATACCATTCGTAACAACTAGTTCGAATTTAAGACCCTCTGTCTTCCGTTAGCCACACACTCAGGTATTTGAATGTTGGTATGTTTTTAAAATACTGTTTTTTATTATTGTATTGTATAATACTCTTGTTGTATACAGTACAACCTGCCGGGTTTATTTGCCATATGATAATCTCTTCCAACCTACAAGAAAGAGTTTTAAAGGGGTTTTAAGTGAAAACCAAACTGAAACCTTTTGTAAAAAGTCTGAATTGTGACGAGATAAGAACCCGCAACTCCCGGTTTAGACAAAAGGTGTCTTACCAACTATATCGCGAAGGTCCATATTGCACACCAAGATCGATATGGTCAGGAGAAATTTATTTAATATTAACCTACATCTTTATGATGAACAATGCTTTACAGGAAATTGGAGTGGAGGCGGGCAACTGGAATGCCTGGGGCGTTTTTTAGTTTCCATTTTCCCGGAAACATGACTCGTATCAGAATCTTACATGAATCTGTGATGTCGAATAATCTAGACATGTTTTACGACATTATGGTTAAAGAATGACAATGCCATATAGAATGCTATACCCATATTAATTCGGACCTTGGTTGTTTCAGGGTCACTTCGTTTTGGAATATATGATACATTGAATTAAATTAAAATGGGCTCTAGAATTGTTATGATATGTCATCATCAGTGTCATGTACGTCTTTATCAACTTTTTTATTAGTTATCTGTTGAACATTCACGCAGGTCTCTCTACAACTTCATTTACCATTTACTGCCACACTGTGAGTTTAATTTCATGTATGATATATCTAGTAGTGTGTTACTGTGGGTTCGCATATACACTATTGAGATGGCAATGAAAATAATGTTGGACCTTCGAGACGGTAATTCAAAAGTTGGGGAAAAGTTTATTCGCTCTGCAAAAGCTGAATGAGGGTTATCTGTAATGTGTATGATATATTTGTACTTCTTTAGAACGTTTTTATTTTTAACACTATAAACTGTTGGTGATCTCTAATAACCAACCAAAAAATTCTTAAGAAGTCTGAAATGAAAACAAGACTGATACCCTTTTTTTTTAAAAAAAGAGTACCAACGGGAATCGCTTCCACAAACTCCGAGTCGGAAGACCAACTAGGACACGGCTAGAACGTCATGAGTTCATAGAAAAGAGCAAAGTTAACAGAGAAGTATTTTTTTATTTAATTACAATACAAATGATAAGTTGGCTATCCAGTGCCCTCATGACATCACGTGTCTACCTAATACATCATGACAAAGTCCAAGTCACGTCAGATGTTCAGAGAAAAGGGGAAATTTAACAGAGAAGCACATGTTTTATTCAATAACACTTCAGATGATTGGTTGGTTAGTGCATTCATAAGATCTAATGCCAAATATAACATATATGTATACCCAATAAATCATGACAACATTCACATCACTCAGCACATGATAAACTAGTGAAAACAGGCAAAAACAAATCATAGAGAACGACAATCGGTACGTTGTTTCATTTGATGGAAAATAATTTTTCATTTGATGTAAAAGAAAATTGTCCATTAATTATTTTATTTCACATTGTGTTCCCCAATGAGGACCAAGAAAGAGTGACGCTACTACGTATATCATACTTTTAGTTTCTTTCGGGTACCACTGGAACATATAGACATATTTATGCAAAAAGGACCCAAGCCAACTTTTACCTATTCAGAGATGATTAAGTGAACATCGCACTTCTAAATATGGGCTTGTTTGGAATAATATTTATTAAAGACGAAATTTAACCATAAGAACGCCATTTTGCTGGCTGGATATTTTTGTACATCTATGGGTTTTCGATATTTCTGCACATCTATGGTTTTTCGACATTTCAAATAAACCAAAAATATGTTTTGTGGATTGATCCTTTTTGCATATATGTTAGGTATGTCCACGTGCTTATGGCATGAATATATCTTCGGTATAAAAACAACAAAAATTGTTTGGCCTTTATTGGCCTTCCAGGTGATCGGTTTCGTGAATTTTGTCCATGAACAACAAACAATGTATAGGATTCTGGATATGTCCATTCTTCCTACATATGCTTCCTGGTGATACTTCCAACGCCTTCAATATTCATTCGGGAAACTTTTGAAAGAAAACGATGAAAAACTTATTTAACGATCGACATTAATTTGTGCATCCAAGAAAATCTTGTATGTTTTATGTTATGTAATAATATGTTGTTATTAACAAACTAAACGATTAACCTGCGTTATGCACATATTCCGAGTTTTTTTTAACGTTTCTAACATGTTATTAAACGGCGCCTTTAGGCAAATAAACAAATAACATATGTATGTATGTATTCTCAAAAATAGTTTTAAAAAATGGCCTCCGAAAGACCGCATTTAACACAACAGCTGAATATCATAACTACATATTGTATAATATCTTCAATCGTAATCGTATAGTAATTTATTCAACACTACATCACAGGACGTAAATATAAATAAATTATTTCAATTTTAAAAATGATCATAGCGTGCTACTAGGTTTATTTACAAAAGTGAAAATATGTTATTACATGTCAGAACTACGTAAATTATTATCGACAATAATATGCTGTTTAAGCGATATCGGTTTTCAGATTTTACATTTTTTTAAATTTCAGAACGTTCCGGATAGATCTGGGTAAATATTACTATAATTTAAACCCTGGTCGTATAAAAGAAACCTGTGAAAACTTGACTGTATATTCTATGCAGTATATGAATCGACTATTGTCTCATAGGAAACCACCTTCATAAAATTCACATTAAGGAGAAGCCTACGTGCTAGTGTAAGACATGAGAGGATGTCCTGGACCACAGGTTTTTTGAGTTTCCTACAAGCGTCACATTTGATCTTGATACAAATACAAATAAATTTTCTCTCCCCAGTCAACATATCTCATCTACTTATGCTTAATTTACGGGCGTATATAAGAATTTATTATTCAAAACTCATTTAAGGATTTAGTTGTTCATGGCATTTGTTTATTTACTAGCGTTAACCCGTCAATAATGACGGAAGTAAATAAAAAACATCAATATATTTTGATTTTTCTCAAATTCATGGCTATTGTTAGTATAATATATGTAGTGACATCTGTCAAATGATGTTTAATATTGACTTCATTGTGTTACTAATAATAAATATAATTAAGTATTATACCAATAATGATATTAAAAAACACAAAAATACATCAATCAAAAATTAAAAAAAAAGGCGTGTGAGAGGAATACCGAGGGAAATATGGTTAGATCGAGGGAATAATATTCTGAAAAAAAAAACGGAGATAGTCAGACAAATCGAAGAAATTGTATGGATGTAGAAGAAGTCCTCTCTGCCTACCTCGAAAGGGAAATGGCGTGATGTTAAGTATTTTTTGTATTGATAAAATATGAAACTTCCAACAAATAAAAAAAAACATTTTTTCGGTAGTAAACTAGTCAACAGAAATAAATAAGTATGGTACATCAACATAAATAATATTAATAAAAGGACAATTCATAAGATTCGAGTATAGCGCTGCTTAGAGAGAAAACTCTCCTCAAGAGCGCTCAACTTACACTAGTTACTAATTTATTATTATTAGACTTGAATACTCGACTCGTAAAAGAAGGAAGAGGCCTTAGGCAAAAACTAGACTGAAATTCTTGTTGAAAGTCTGGGTTCTGGGTAAACATTTTTACGGGTTTAAAGATAGGTCTTATCAAATAAGTCACGCATATCGATGAGTTGTTATTGACACAAACCATGTAGGTGTCTCTACATGATGGAAAACCTTACATGCATGCAGATAATCGGAGGTACGCAGAGAGGAGGGAACACCAGACTTGCCTATCACGACACGCATATTTTGTCTTTTCTACATCCATTCACTTTTTCATACAACTCCTATGATTTCTCTGACTTTTACGTAATCTTCTTTCAAAATATCATTAAGTTGATCCAACCATACTTTCCTTAGTTTTCTTTTACAACGCATCTTCTTTAACCACGCCACTTACATTTGCACTATTTTTATCTTTTGTTAGTATTTTTTCATTAATTCGTTCCACGTTCCAAAACCATCTCAAAATGCTTTTCTTCATCTTACTCTACAAACCAGACTTAGTTCACATCCATCCATTATCATATATTCTGTATTGCCGTACATATATATTGTATATTCCGTATTCTGTCACACATTGTCACCCCATGTATTCTTCTCAATGCACGCATTTCTATCAGTATTTATTCGAGACCTTTCCCTATTTTCCATATCCACATTCGCACATCAAAGTTTATACTATAATACTATTGTGGACTATCATCTTAGAAGATTTTGATACTGTCCGAATCGAGCATATATGCTTTAGTGCCCCATTTTCTTTTTTTTTCTATCGTTACTCGCTCTTTCGATATCTCTCACACCCCTTCCATAATCTGTGAGAATACTACCTTTATATCAGAATTCCGCAACGTTCTCTATTATTTCCTTCCTCATCTATATATCGCATTTGGAATGCCTTATTAACAATCATAATAGTCATCAACAAATTTATTCAAATCAAGATCTTCGCTTCTAACAATTTCGCATTTGAAACGTGTAATAAATATTGCGTATAACATAAAAAAATTACACATAAGCAACGTAACTATTAATTAAAAACATAACTAAATACAATGTATCGTATAAAACACATACAAAACAACTATTTATTCATTAGGTATTACATGTTTTACGATTGATTGGTTGGCAATTATTTTGCGTTGTGTACAGTTATATTACATCACGACGAAAATTCAGGTATGTATTTCGTACATACAATTTGTAGAACAATGATCAAAAGGCGAATTAAAAAAAAGAATGATGTCATTTTGTAATCTTAGGCGGCAAACATTGATAATTACGGTATGTGCTACCTAAATTATTTTATTTGTGAAAGTAGAGTTATAATCATTTTGAGATAGGTACTCGTATTTATTTTATATCTTGTAATATCGATATGAAATGTTAACATGTTATAGCATAAACACTGTGGAGAGTACGAGTAAGTGCTCTAAAAAAAATCTATAGAATTTTGAATGTATTTATTCAAAAGAATAATGAACAAGAATCTTCATCGTAAGTAAAATTAAGAAAATAACGTACTTTGAAAAAGCATAAAGAATGATCGCATGTAAAAGTAGAGTGATACTATTTTATCTTTTAAAGAAATATCCTCTCATTCAAACGTTATATCTCTCTTTAGACTAACTGAAATTAAGCTAAAACATGCTTATAATATACGTATAGTTCTATTAAACGTGTATATATAGTAGTATACATACCATACTAGCCAAAAATGTTTTTCGGAGTTTTTAAATAATGAATAACGTTTCGAAGGCGTTGTAGCATTCATCCTCAGTGCAATATAAAAACATTGCCGATTTGAATCGGTATTGTTTTTAAATAATGGCCGACGTTTCGAAGGCGTTGTAGCATCATCCTCAGTGCGATTTCAAGAACATTTCCAAATTCTTTTTTTTTACATCGGCCTGAGGATGAAGGTTGAAACGCCTTCCATACACCCGTCTTCATTTAAGTCAACCCAATACTGCATACAACTTCGAAAAACATTTAAAACTTGTGGAAAAAAGGCGTGAAAATCTTCGAATAAATGTGTAGATAGTAACATATATAACAGGACTTCAAACTAGTGATCTTGATCTCAGATCACCAATGATTGAACAACATAAACCAAGTACTTATTTCATAATTTCTCTTTGTAATTGCTCACTTTGTATTTTGTTTGAGATTGCACGAAAATAAGTCTAATTAAAAATAGAGTTCATTTTTTTGTCAGTCTAACCGGTGACTTGCATCCATGCACATTAATAAAAAAAATTGTGAAAACTAAGCTATTCAAAAGTATTAAGGGTAATAAATTCACTCTTGTGTGGTTGATTGTGCAACGCAAATATTTTGCCAAGGTGTTGCATTTTATAACGAATTTCTCGAAGTTTCAAATAATTTGTAACGAACCATATTTTGATAAAATAAGTATATATTTTTGCTATTATTCTCAATGGAACGTTTCTAATTATTCCTCTTGTTCATTGCCAATAATTTAAATTATTGATTTTTTTCGCATTCAATTCGCAATAATTATAATCAATTATTAATACACAAGAATTATAATTTTCAGTATGGTATTTAAAAGCATTCATAACGTTCAAAAAATAAATGTGGCCACTCCTGGGTTTGTAGGAATGTGGCTTTCTGCATACACTTCACTAAATTCCTAACGCATTATTTCATTTCATTTATTATCTAAGTGTAGATAAATAAAAACGAAAGCGTGCTAGTACTATTCCCATATTTTTGGTTGATGTAAACACAATTTGCTATGACGTGTTCATGAAATTGTATTCCTGGGCCTAATTTAGGAAAAAAAAGTACGCGGACAGTTAGAAAATAGAAAATGGTGCATTTAGAGAGATCGCGATGGATTGCAGCCATTTAGAGGACGTTAAGGTGAAAAATAAAAACAGAAGCTATGGGTTTGGC
>CATKWJ010000943.1:0-31929 GCA_949825065.1 Odontocerum albicorne
TTTTGATAATAAAAAATAAAAATAACGAGTAACTTGTTACACGATGGCCGCTCATGCATCAGTCCCTCTCTCTTGTGGAACATAATGCCACAATTACTCTTTCCAAGGCTGGCTACTTGGTATTCAGCCGACGCGCCTGTCTTACTTCATCCGCTTCAGGCCGTCTCTGTCGGCAATATGCAAAAAGGCTCTGCCAGAATATCTATGTATATACTCAGCCTGATACCGTGGGAGAATTTTTGATGTCCTTGTAGTCAATCATATTTGAATATAATGACAAAACAAAGTATTTAGTTAAATTCCGTTAAGGACATACATGGATGGATTTTATATTTGTTTTGTAATTAGATATTTCCATTTATGTCACAATTATTTCAAATCGAAAATAAATGTGTTTAGAAAGCGTTAAAAGGTTTTTTTATAAAAATAAAAGGTAATCAATCAAATGAGATCAAAATGGTGCGAAAAATTCAGTCAGGGTATCGGAAAGTGGTTGTCATCCACACAGGAGTTTTGCATAAATTTGTCTATTAGGTTGCAGGATGTACTTTTGATTTTTTTCGAAATTATGCGGTACGCCAAAAGTTGACATAATTAAAGTGCACTCAAAATTACTCGTGATTTCCTTTTTTACATATGCTGTATTATTAAGTTATAAATACTTTTGATGTTTATAAGTAAAGGATAATTTTTGTGGTGATGCACTGTTTCTAACTTTTTACCATAAAATGTATATCAGATATTAACTCCTTACATTCAATCATCACGCATCTCCCATCTACATACTACATTTTTCTGGGAGGTCTAAAGCGATCGATTTATCGATTTGCTCAAGCAATCTTGCGTCGTATGTTAAATGGAGCATCTTAGACAATGCACACTCAAGTGATCATTTCCCGATAGTTTTGAAAATGCCGTCAAAGTTATTAAATGTAAACGGACCCCCAAAATATCATGGAAATTGGTCAAAAAATTTATAGGTCTCATTTCAAAAGTACCTTGTCTTCACTTTCATGTGGTTTTGTAGTTGAAGGCGATCACTCCCAAATTTGTGACTCTTGTTCACATTTTCACAATATTCTGGAATCATCCAAAGAATAAAGTGTGAATTCTAAAACTAGACATGTTCGATCCCAAAAACATCCTCCATGGTGGGATGAGGAATGTAAAAAAAATGTGTGACAGAGATCCAAAAGCGTGAGAAGGTACAGAAAAAATATTAATTTGATAAATTTAAACTATCAAGAGGTACCTATGATAATGTCAGGCTTCCAATTCTAAAGGAAACATTACAGAAGATTGACTTTCCTCCGAAGTTAGTACAAATTGTCCATAAGATTCTTCCGAAACAGATCATTCGAGTCCAAAACGGGTTGAATATAATTTCTAGAGAACTATGTTATATTCAAATTTTAAAAAAATCATTGATATTTCAAATAACTGGATATCTGACTACATTTTTTTTTCAAACTATTGATGTTTTTATCAAACACACATTTATTTTTGTGTCCGCGTCATCTATTTTTTTTATGTACAAAGAAATAAAATAAACAAATAAAACACTTATTTTATATTTTTGTGTTCACCACTGGTTTATTTGAGTTCACTACCGGCTTCGAAGACATCCGTCTTCATCTTCAGGTGAAGATAACCTAAATTGCTTACAATATAGTTCTTCTTCAAGTGTAAATAGTATAAGAGGAATGAGGCAAGGGGAGAGAAGTGGGGAGAGTTGTGATTCAATGGTAAATGGGGCGGGGGAAAAAAATAAATGAATCTTACGGGCAGACAAGGGCCTGGATATCTAAGGAGATAGATTTTAAATGGGAAACATATTTAGCAGAGGGCTATTATTAAAATTGGTTTGATTTTTTATAACATTTAGACTTAATTTTATACTTTTTCTAATATCGAGAATTTCCAAATCATCAAGCTGCAATCCCGCTCGGCTTATGTGTAGAATTAGCAAACTACGATTGATATCAATGAATGGTTATTTTCAATTAGGTGATTAGCAAACTCGGAAAAAATATTGAATCTATTTTTAATTACTAGCAAGACAACCCGTTCAATGAGATGTGCAAACAGTAACTAAATAGTGGTCAATTGTTATACTTATCGTACATAGATGACAATCTGGAATGGAGATCTATTTTATAGATGTTGTTCAAATGCGTCCAAATGAGCTCCACGCTAGTTTTGTCATTCGTGCTATTTCCTCTGATATGCCATCTACAAAGGAAACAAGTTGTCCCAGATACACATGTTCCTGGACAAGTTCTAGTGGCTTTCCATCTACGATTATTGGTTTTGGGGTAGCAAAGCTGTTCATCATATATTTGGTTTTTCGATAAATTCATTTTTAAACCAACTTCTTTACTGACCTCTGCCAATTCTTGCAGTTGGTGCTGAAGATTATTCGGGTTTCGTGAGAATATAACGATATCGTCTGCAAATCTCAAATGGCTCAGGTATTTTCCATCAACCACCAGGCCTTTATTATCTCATTCCAGTTTACTAAAGACGTATTCAAGTGTAGCTGTGAATAATTATGGGAAAATAGTATCTCCTTGACGAACTCCCTTACCAATATGAAAGGACTCTGAGGATTTGTGGATATGTATCATATTTTTGCTGTTGAATCCTCATAGATGTTATTGAACAACTGAATTTATCCTCCATCAATACCTTGTGTTTTAAGAACTTCTAGTATGGCAACTTTTCTCCATTATACGATTTGATCTTGCTTTATCAAAATGTCTTAACCAATTATTTCGAAATATACAGGTGAATGATATGTAATGCGAAATATCACAGGCTGTAATATAGGGACTTAGTTTAGACAGGACAGTTTGTAAGGACAAAATATTAATCCCAACTAAAACGGGCTAACTAACTTATAGTTAGAATCCAACTAAAAATAAAACCGGTTTAATTTATTTTGGAAGGAGTTATACATGTATTATTGTATTAAGTTTTTATTGTAAATAGTACAATACAACCTGGCTACATTTATTGCAATTTGGTCATCTCTTACAACCAAGTAGAAAGAGGTTTGAAGAGAAAACCAGACTAATACCCCTTTTCAAAAATAGGGTACTAACAGCAATCGAACCCACAACCTCCAGTTCGGAGTATAGACGTGAACTAGTAACTTTGTGGTCTGGTTACCAATTAGACTGCAAAGGTTGTTTATGTGGATACATATTATAATATCAGAACCAAATTAATTTGATTCATGTTTCAATTATTCGTTAACAATCAGAATGGATTCTCTAGAAAATGCTGCAACGTCTATCGTAAAATGGGTGATAAAAAGTTTTACATTTGAACAAAAAGTCTTTCGGATTGTCCTCCCTGAAATATCTCAATAGAAACAAGACGTGGTGGTTAGTTTCTACGTATTTCCATTGTTCAATGCCGGGGATGGGCAACCTTTTCTTATTCGGAGATCGATAAATTGTTTTTTTTTCCTTTGTTGGTAGTTTGCAAAGTAAAGATACAAAAGTATATTTGCATACTTTTAACTCTACATATTAACTCAATATATAAAGTCAATTGTATTAATATCATACATCAGGAGATCTACGGAGACTTTTTCTTAGTTCGTTTTCCCTTGAAAAGTTTTCTGTGTTGTTTTTAGAAAATATTTTTTACACAAATGCGGATGAAAAAAAAGGCTTATTTTAATTTCAATTAATAGTGAGCGAGTAAGTAACCATCAAATTTATAAAATGGGTCGCTACAATCGCTATTTTTATATCTTCACACTCTGCAAATAACTTTTTAAACTTGTAAATACATAAATTATACATTTGAAAAATAGAAAAAAAAATAATGTTTGAGACTAAAGAGCGTCTGATAAACCATCCTGTAAAAACAAACCATTTAATTTTAAATGCGTCCTGCTCTTATATTTATCATAAGAAATTGATTGTTTTGAATATATCGTATAAAAGTCTTAGATGGTGATCAATCAATTATTATTATCGAGCTAGTATATTTTTTTACTTTTAATCATATTAAAACTGAGAAATATTTTATTTTGTCAATATTTGCAAAAACTGATTTATTTGCTTAGAAATAAATAAGATATATAGATATTCACTGATATTTTTATTTTTGGAAATTACAAACCTTTATTTTTTTTATATTCACCCTTCAAGGATGTTCTTGGATATTATACAGCTATAAATAAATATAACGACTATAACATTGAATTTTTTACAAATATTAGTAAACATGAATATGCATTTATAACTGTGTTAATTACATAGTAAAATATTATTATTATCTTTTTATTTCAATATTATACTTTTCTTAAGTTTTAGTTAAAGAGAGTGGGATAGTGTTCGTTAAGGATAAAGGGATAGTGTTAGTTAAGGAGAGTGGGATAGTGTTAGTTAAGGAGAGTGGGATAGTGTTAGTTAAGAAGAGTGGGATAGTGTTTGTTAAGGAGAGTGGGATAGTGTTCGTTAAGGAGAGTCGGATAATATTATTTTGGGTTTTATTCCATGTTTCATTTCTTTCCTCAACTATTATTTTATTTTTAATTGGATGTGATTTGTGTTAAAATACCGTTGTGCAAATAATGTAGGATAGAAAAACGTTTAAATTAGGAAAGGTGTATGGATATCGCAGAAACGAAAGATGAAAGATTTAGGATAAAAAAAGGGCAGATCTGTCCTCTGCACCTTAAAGAAAACTGCAGTTTTATCTATGTATCGCCCCAGAAGTAACGTAAGGCAGCTACTAAGCGTTAGTGCAAGAAAAATAGTCCTGAGGGGACTCTCCTGAGATTCGATAATATATTGTTACTTAGCAAGCTTTCTAATAACTAGAGGCAACGCCATCTTCATGCAACAGAGATGTATAACGTTGAAGAAATAAAGTTTTGTCCTGAGACAGAATATGAGATCAGTATACACAGAAAACGAGTGAGCTAATATGGAAAATAGTCCTGAGGGGACTCTCCTGAGATTCGATAATATATTGTTACTTAGCAAGCTTTCTAATAACTAGAGGCAACGCCATCTTCATGCAACAGAGATGTATAACGTTGAAGAAATAAAGTTTTGTCCTGAGACAGAATATGAGATCAGTATACACAGAAAACGAGTGAGCTAATATGGAAAATAGTCCTGAGGGGACTCTCCTGAGATTCGATAATATATTGTTACTTAGCAAGCTTTCTAATAACTAGAGGCAACGCCATCTTCATGCAACAGAGATGTATAACGTTGAAGAAATAAAGTTTTGTCCTGAGACAGAATATGAGATCAGTATACACAGAAAACGAGTGAGCTAATATGGAAAATAGTCCTGAGGGGACTCTCCTGAGATTCGATAATATATTGTTACTTAGCAAGCTTTCTAATAACTAGAGGCAACGCCATCTTCATGCAACAGAGATGTATAACGTTGAAGAAATAAAGTTTTGTCCTGAGACAGAATATGAGATCAGTATACACAGAAAACGAGTGAGCTAATATGGAAAATAGTCCTGAGGGGACTCTCCTGAGATTCGATAATATATTGTTACTTAGCAAGCTTTCTAATAACTAGAGGCAACGCCATCTTCATGCAACAGAGATGTATAACGTTGAAGAAATAAAGTTTTGTCCTGAGACAGAATATGAGATCAGTATACACAGAAAACGAGTGAGCTAATATGGAAAATAGTCCTGAGGGGACTCTCCTGAGATTCGATAATATATTGTTACTTAGCAAGCTTTCTAATAACTAGAGGCAACGCCATCTTCATGCAACAGAGATGTATAACGTTGAAGAAATAAAGTTTTGTCCTGAGACAGAATATGAGATCAGTATACACAGAAAACGAGTGAGCTAATATGGAAAATAGTCCTGAGGGGACTCTCCTGAGATTCGATAATATATTGTTACTTAGCAAGCTTTCTAATAACTAGAGGCAACGCCATCTTCATGCAACAGAGATGTATAACGTTGAAGAAATAAAGTTTTGTCCTGAGACAGAATATGAGATCAGTATACACAGAAAACGAGTGAGCTAATATGGAAAAATCCCAACTCACTTTGGGGAACTGACTTTTGCCCGTAAACAACGGGTTGTTCATAGCTTTTCTTGGGTAAAGTGGAAAAATGAGACGTTGTTTCATTTTCATTGTCAATCTCTGCCGCCATAACTCAGCCGGCGTCCCTGGTATATTGCTACGAGATAAGACTCCAGAGCCACCCTCTATTTGTTTCATAAATATTGTGTTTCTTACTCCATTTTGTTTTACTTTTATCAAGAGCACCCCTTATTGAAGAGGAGATAATGGATACCGTACTCGAAAGGGATATTTGACATAAACGAAAAAAAAAAGACACGATTGTATCAACCGATAAAAATCTTTCTTTATTTTCGTTTTTTGAAGTTGTTTTTCGAATATGTATTGAAAACATTAATTATGTAGATGTTTGAAAAGAAAAAAAATTGGATGTTTGAAAAGAACTTCAATTATTATTCCGATATTAGTATGAACAAGGTTTTCCCTGGATTAATCACTGGATGGCTATATTACAAGTGAAACTTGGGCGCAGCAAACAAGTTAATAAAGTTCAGTAAATATGATGAAAATGAGAGCGTAGCTTACAATATGATGACAAACAATATGCTAATGCAAGAAAAGAGGATATTTGTAAGTAATCAGAGATAATAAATACAGGGTGAGTTTTATGTTCTAGGCCGATTTTGTTTGGGCGCCATTTTGATTTCGCTGTCATTTGTCAGTTTATATTTGACAGTCGTAGAGAGTAGTCGATAACAATTTACTATGGAGTACTTAACTTCACAACAATGTGTTAAAATTATTAAAACATTTTATTTAAATAATTGTTCAATTGTGAATACGCGAAGAAAATTGCGTGTTTATTTTTTGTTTAAATCATGTGCCAAGCAAGTCAACCATTCAGCGTGTAATAAATAATTTTGAAAATTTGCATACACTGGGAGATAAAACAAACTCTGGGCGACCACGTAGCAAACGTACGCCAGAAAAGATTGGTGCAGTGAGGCAGAGTGCCGGTGAACGTCCGTGCATCTCTCATCGACGCCGTGCACGAGAATCGGGAATTTCTTCATCATATTTGTTAAGAGTTATCAAATAAGATTTGCATTTTGATCCGTATAAAATTCAATTGACATAAGATCTACAGGAAAATTACCATAAACGGTGGCGAGATTGGAGTGCTCGGGTTTTACAGGTCGGTATAGACGACCACCATTTTTGGCAAAAAAATCATCTTGAGCGACGAGACACATTGAGACAAGGCTGGCTTTGTTAATAAATAGAATAGCCGCTATGGGGGCACTGAAAATCTTCAATTGATACACCAACGACCTGTACACCTCGTAGAGTTTCTGTATGGTGCGCCATTTGGGCCGGCGGCATTTTCTTTGAGGATGCTAGAGGCAATGCTGTAACAGTTACTGTTGATCGCTAGCGTGAGGTGGTGGTAAACTTTTTTGTGCCCAAATTGGATCAATTGGGCCTATAGCACATGTGGTTCCAACAGGACGGTGCCACATCACACACAGTTCGTGCTACGATGCAAATTCGGCGAGAAACTTTTCCCGGCCGAATAATGTCAAAAAGTGGTGATATCGACTGGCCCCACGATCCCCTGATTTGACCGCCCCCGATTATTTCCTATGAGGATACTTGCAGAAAAAGATGTACGCCAACAAATTAGCCACAATTCCGATGCTTAAGGACAACATTCGAAAATAAATTGCTTAAATAACACCAGAAGTCTGCGAGAATGTTATGAAACATATGTTTGAAAGAGCTCGCGTTTGCGCCACGGCTAGAGGCGGCCACTTGACCTACATTATATTCCATACATAATGGTAAAGACCATATAATCAATCAATTAAATATAAATTATAAAATTGTGTTTCATTTAAAAGTTATAAAAAAAAACATTGGTCTGGAACATAAAACGCACCCTGTATTAACATAAATAAATTGTGAAAGTTTAAAAAGTACTTTTAAACTTTCACTCATGTACTCGCACGTGAGTGAAAGTTTAAAAGATTGATAACTTCCTTATTCTACTAAATATATCTTACTGCAATTTACATAACTACATGGTTTTGTTTCATTAATGTATTTCTATTGCAATGTGAATTTTTTTTCTAGACTCCAATGCTTGCATGGTTTTGCGTCATAAGTAGAATTTTCATGTTGAATTTTTTAAAGAATATTCCGTAACCACACAATTGTTAATAAAAACGCGATCGAGTTACAAGTAGTTCAAAATATCTTTTCAAATGACATATGCTGTCACTTGAAAAGGTTGTTTGACATATTTTGTTGGAAAATATTAATTCTTAAGATATTATTTATGCTTAGTATATATATACGAGTATATTACTTGTTAAGATATTTTTAACATCAAATGTCTTCTTCTCCCTGGCTCCATCCCAACTCACTGTGTGCGAAGACTGTTGGGGTCAGCTCTCCTCGTCCTCAGGTTATATAGTATGCTCTTCTGTCCCGGACTACGTCCCCCAGGCCGTGCCTCCGCATCAGGTTATCTTTTTGCACCACCCATGAATTCTTTGATCTTCCTCTGGTTGTTATTCGAGGAGGTTCCATGGAGATTGCCTGGTTCACAATGTGATCGGGTGCTCTGCGTCCAACGTGTCCATACCATCTCAATCACCTCTCCTCCATCTTGCTGTTGATGTCTGTAACACCTAGGCTTCCACGACTGCGTGAGCTTTTTATTGTGTCTCTTAGGGACACACTAGCTGGCCATCTTAGCATGCGCATTTCAGCAGTTTCTAGTTGCCTAGAGTAAGAGTTATACACCGTCCAGCATTTAGAGCCACAGAGGAGTGCGGGTCTGTCAATCGTTTGTTATACTTTTCCTTTTAACTTTACTGGCATTTTCGGATCACATAGAACTCCCGTCATTGATCTAAACTTCATCCATCCCACACTAATTCTATGTGTTACATCTGCTGCACATCCTCCATCGCTATGGATGAGTGACCCAAGATACTTAAAGGAGTCACAATCAAATGTGTATAACTTAAATATACAATTTGAATGAATGCCGTGTTTTATTAATATTTTTTACTAATTTAAACGGCTAAAAGTTAAAATATAAACATTAAAAAAAAATATTTAAGAAATAACATTTTTGAAAACAAAGCTTTTGTTACTAGAAGAGGAATTGGGTTCGCATCTATACATTATGTATGGTACGAGTATAATTACAGCCAGACTGCCGTTTTGGTTTTCAGTGTCAGATCGTTATTATCAAATACTCGCCCACGAAGAGCATAAAACGTTCGAGAAGCTGCGCTTATTTTTTTTAAAGCCCATCAGCTATGTATGCTTTGTCATTCATAATGCTACCCAAGTAATTATAATGCCGCATTGACTCTATTATTTGTCCATTTACTTACACTGAGGTTTTTTTATAGAATCTTGATCTTTGAAACATTTTATTTAAGACTAAGTGCTTTATAGGTCCAAATATAATTCATTATTTGTTGGAGATTTTCGGCAGAATGAGAAATCAGAGAGTAGTCATCGATTTTTTGTAGGTCCGTGATATATCGTTTTTTTAGATTTGGCACGAAGATGACTTAAACGAAAGATCCTTCATTGTGTAAATACGAGTAGCAAGTGGCAATATTTCTTATTTCCAATTTTCAGTCAACTATAATTGATAGAGCTACAAGATGTTTAAGTGAATCTTCAACACGTCCCTGCTAGACTCCAGTGTTGATGAAGAAAGGGTCTGTGAGAGAGCGATTGGAAATTTTAGCGAGGTTGTTGGCGTGCAGGCTTTTAAATACTTCAATAAATTTGCGTTGTATCCCCAGGCAATTCATAATTTCCCACAGTGCATTTTACTTGATAGTATCGAAGGTGTGGCATCCGTATGCTCGGTCAATGACCGGCGATACGACCTTTGCATACCTTGACAACTCAAAACAAACAAGTACAAGGTCCACACGCCGGTCATTCAACTCACTGTCCGGCGTGGAGCGCATTCCATGTTAGAGCGAGAGGGCAGCACATCTGTCGCGCCAGTTCCCAAATCTGAATGATACCTACATACGACATTAATCGTATTGCGAATGCAGAAACGAGACGGCGGCATATCGCGCTCGCATTCCCGCACACATTCAAGAATGGTATAAATACCTACATCTATCAATAAAATTTCTCTTTCCGCATTGCGATCTAAACGAGTTTTATTTATCAACAAACCATCATCATCATCTCTCCTAAAAAGGTATTACATTTGTAAGGTCCACGAAAGCGATAGACAAAGGGATTGTTGTTCTAGAGTTTTTCCTGCACCAGTCAAAACGTGAAGATTAAGTTCACTTTACCTTCACTTGACCTGAACCCGCATTGAGAATCTGGTAATAGTCGTTTCAAAGCTGGTTTACGGTGATTTACCATGACCTTTTAAATGAAAATAAGTTTAAGAAAAAAAAATCTCTCTAATTTTTTTAAAAGGCAGCATTCTTTATTTTTGAATAAGTTGATAGCTATGCTATGGTGTTTCGGAAGTTTGGCGAAGCATCTGACTCCTGTCAAATCTTGTTAAACCACACCTTATTTGGTCACATTCTACGGCTTTGTTGTTTTTCGACTCTTTTATAGCTGTTCGGATTTCTTATCTAGTTATGTACTTTCGAGATATTGATGTTTCGACAAGATTGCATTGATGTCAAAGTCGGTGTCACAGTTATGTACGTGTACTATATGTTGGCGTAATGGGTTTTTCATGTTTCTTTAATATATTTTTTATGCTTCAGCAGAGTACCTTTTGCATCAAGAATAGAGTAAGAGTTTTTGTTTTACGATTCATAGATTGACTTCACTGATTGGTAAATTTTCCTGTGGTCATGTCAATCTGCAAAATTTTGAATCTTATGGACCGTCCACCGTTCGTTTTTGGCCATTCTCTTTTTTATGCGCAGTTCAAGTTTGCATGCTTTGTATTAGTCGCTGCTATAATATCTTAATGTTGGTTTATAACCCTTTAGTGTGCATTTTACTTGCCAACTAGTAAAAGTTCTATTTGTTGAATAGAACTTTTACTAGTTGGCAAGTATGACTCATTGATGTCTAGCGATTCGTAAAACAACTTCAGTATCAACTTGATAAAATGATAGGCTGCCACCTGATGGTTTTGTTATCGATTCTTAATAGTGACCTAAAATATTTTTCAATTTTTGTTGGAATATAAATTTGGTTGAAATGTTGTCTTTTAAAGTCGTTTTTATTGGAGAGTAAAAAACCTTTACAACATTTATTGTGTTTTGCTTTTAAATTCAATACAATAAATTAAAACAATAATCCAAGCGAGAAAAACTATCAATCAATCCAAGATGAAATAACTAACGGAATACCTTTTTAAAACGTCGATTCATCGTCAATTAGTTCATTACAATAAATAGCGGTCTTCGGTGATCCTTCCTTCACACCTTATTAACCCCAGGTCAAAGATTTAGAGACAACACTCCGGGTTAAAATTATATCTACAATATAATTTACTTCTGTGTTAAATTTGCCTTTGTAATACTTCTAACTAGCGGATACTGTCAATATAAAGATCCGTTTTTTTGCCTTATATACCTCCCAGGAACATTGAAAGCCAACCTTTTAAAGTATAGTTATAAACTTGACTAGTTTACCCATTGAAGACCAGGAAAAGAGAGATGAAAGAGTTCTTGATACCTTGAAAAGAACAATTTTCCGTAAAATATATGATTTAATTTGTGACACTGACGCACGAACACAAAGCTACACCAAATAACTTTTTATATTGTATGGCAAAGCTAGCGTAGCAAACATTAATAAGATTGTTCGACAGCGGTATTTTGGACACTTATATTATATTGCATGTAGGACATATTATACACCACACTAACATGAGAGGGCTCTGGCTCTGTTCGGCTGGAACATCAGATGGAACGTGGGCAAGTGGGGTAGGGGTCCTGGTCCTAAACATAAGATTCAAACAAACTTAGGATAATGTGACGAAGAATTTTCGGACATCGTGTGTTACCGACCGGAGAAAGAATGCTGCTTATATTGACAAATTGCAAAGAATACTGCAGACACCCAAGATCACCTGATGATGACAATTTATTTTAAGTACAAAAATTTTACCCTACCTGGCATATTTGTAAAATTTGTTTGATTTTATAAATTTCCATAGAAATACTTCCTATTGCAGAAGGTCTCATGTCGTAACTTCTAAATTTCGATTAATTTTCATCGGTCAAGACCAGGAGACCCTGAAACTACCCTCCGTTAAAAAGTTCAATAATATCTCAGTTTAGTTCATTAACTAGCCTGATCCGCCATCTAATGTGAAAATCGTGACCGTTTAAAAATCTAACAAAATCGTAATTTTGTTAATATTTTTGTTTAAGAAAGAAAGTAAAAATTCTTCTTGTTGTTAAAGTATTTATTTATTGTATCTGTGTGAACCCATTAATAAGCAACTTCACGCTTATCAATCATGAATTAGTGATTTTGTTATTTATTTATTTATTACTGGCGTAAAATGAATTGTTTCCAGTAGTATGCAATTTGTTCGAAAAAACTGGCAGAGTACTCACAGGATACCATACAACAGGAAACATCATTTCCTTTCATACACATACAAAATCTATCTGATTATTGTGGCCAGTGCATTAAGGGTTTTTTTTGAAATTGTATTTTAATGATACACCTTCTGTTAATATGGATGACTGAAATTGAAAGAAAATATATCACATACTCGTACATCGTAGAGCGTTTATTTTTATGTATTAAGTTTTTATTTGTTCATTAGACTTTTCGTTCGTATAAAATGTAGGTATTCAAGGCACTGCTCCACATGTATGGTATGTATATTTTATGTATGATATGTATAAAACATTAACAGGCCTTTACTCTATTTACCTCAAAATCTGAATTAAAAATATATTATCATAATGTTATAATTAATTTTAAATGATATTACTCGTATTTTTACATCTATCACACGCGAGTTTTGATAATATACTAACTATTGTATTTTACCAGACAGGGAACCTTTTGTTTTTTTGCTTTTTTTCTTGAATCGAACGGAAAACCCCCAGGTCGTCTAATAATTATTTAATTCGAATTCGTAATATTCACGTTTTGGTTGTTGCTTAAATATTATTTAGATATTTTTGTACTTTACTACAGCTTTTAATGTGTATTCCAACCATATAAATATTGTTTCTCTGTCAATACGTTAAAAAGGTGAAGAATTCGTTATTGTTTTTAAAAAAAACTTTCATATCGTAAATATCGTTGTGAAGTATTACTGTTTTGGGTAGGCCACCGTCGCCGTTCAGACGTCGTCGCTCTCGTTTATGTTGTTTTATGTTATCTTTCATGTTGCCGCGGTCCTGTCAACATCTTTATCGTTTTAGTCTAACGTCGTTTGTAGTGTTTTAATTGTAAATATACACAGAGGTTCTTAGAACAAAAGTTTCAAAATCCTCGGGCACCAGCACTAGCCGTAGCATAGACGCCAAGCTACGAGCCACCACCACGAGGAAAAATTCCAGCCTCTCCACTAAGGTGAATCCTGTTGAAGCTGCGAATACCAGCACCAGCAAATCCAGCGCATGGATCACTGTACGCGATGGAGTAAAACACATAGCCTCAGTTCCGGCTCAACTGTTACCAAGCCAAAACCGATTCGAGGCACTCCCGGAGGTCGCAAATATCCTAGAAATACCTGATTTACGAACGCTCGCAAAGAGAAATACCTTCAGGATCCCCCCGGTAATCATCACTCTAGGGGACAAAACATATGGTCAGATAATAGCTCTGGCCGAATCTCTCACAAAGGCGAGAATTACGCTTTCATACAGAGGCAGATACCGTGCGGCTATCAACTGCTCAACGCTGGAGGACCACAAAACTAATAAATACCACACTCCTTAATGGCTATTTTCCGAGTATTTGGAAAATAGTCAAAGTTATTCCTAGCCACAAGCCAAATAAACCTACCAAAAATCTAACTAGCTTCAGGCCCATCAGCCTTCTCCCAGGTCTTGGCAAAATCTTTGAGAAAGTGATTGCCTCTAGGCAAGTTTTCCATTGTAAATCCAATAATACATTCCCTCATGAGCAATTTGGATTTAGGACAAGACACAACACGATCCAGCAACTTACCGTGGAAGATGTGTCGTTGGGCATGATACTGCTGGACCTTGAGAAGGCTTTTGCTACTGTCTGGCACAATGGCCTTCTCCACTCTATCTTGTGAAACTACTTCAATCCTACCTTTCCAATAGAAGTTTCACAGTAACAACTCATCATTCTACGTCGTCCGCCAGACCCATCTCTATAGGTGTTTCCCAAGGCAGTATACTAGGACCCTGTCTATTTAATATCTACACACACGACATATCTACTCCCCCAAACTGTATGCTTGCACTCTTTGCTGACGATGCGGCATGCTACGCATCCTCACTCAAGGTAGATTGAGCTGGTCACTGCCTTCAGATTACTCTTGAGATCCTTGAAAAAACTGAGGCTATCATGTTCTCCCGCAAAGACAAGGAAAGAGTGGCATCGATGGTATTATTCATCGGTGATCACCTGGTTGTGCGTGGCTAAGTACCTCAGCCTACACTTCGGCCGGCGACTGACGTGAAAAATCCATCCGAATACCATCAAACAAAAAAAACACAAGGGCATATGGGCTATTAGTTCGATATTTCATCGACGCAGCTTCCTTTCACCCAAAAAACAAGCTCCTCTTCTATAAAACCTTTATTCGTCCTATCTGGGCCAATGCTGCATTCGTTTAGGGTTGTGTGAACAACACGGATCACCTGAAACTCCAACAAGTGCAGAACAAGGCATTAAAAATCTCTTTCAACACCCATCCCAGAACAAACATTACCCGACTTCACGCCGAACAGCGAGAAGAAACCCTACAATACCTAATCCTTGCTTGGACCGTGAAGTTTTACAAAATTCAACAGAATCACAGCAATCCCTTAGTCACTGCCCTGGGGGCTTACGAGAGTAAATTCAATCTACCCTTCTGTTATAAGCACAGGCTCCCGAAGCATTATCTGTTGCTTGACTAGTCTACTTACAGTATTAGCTGGGAGGACCAAGGTCTGAGTGAATGTGATGGAATACAAGTCACCCAAACGAGTGGACCTGTTCTTGCTAAAAAAATAGTTGTCATAATTGTTATCTAGTTATAAGTAGTGTGTAGGTGTTAATTATTATTAAGAAATCATGTATTAAGATTATGAAAAAATAAAATAAAATGACATGTTGGAAAATAAAATTAAGTAAGTCCATAAATTATGATATGTAAATTACGAGTATATTAGTTAAATAATAAATTCGTATATAGGTATAGCCTTGACCAATATTTGTACCATATATAATATTAGGTACTTTGTTCAATAAAAAAATTGTTGATCGCAATGCACAAAGTATTATTATGTATTTGATCTCTACTAATATTTTTATCATTTAAATATTTTTTTTATAAATTATTTTCATCGTTTTATAAATCGAGTGAGACGCGTTAAGAAATTCAAATTTTTCTTTTAAAGAAAATATTGGTATTCAAATTGTGTTTACATTTTCCACGGTGCTCGTTCAGAGTTGATTTAGTATTTCTTCGGATAATAGCCTACGAGAAGTTATACGATACAATATTTGTGATGAAATCAAGCATGAATGAGAAATGTATACTAACGGGCCGAAGCATGAAAGCCTGTTGTTGTGGAGAAGAGACGCTGAACCGGAATCTGCGTTTCGTTTTTGGCCCATGCCTAGTGAAAGGGTAACTTTTAATAAAAGTTATATTTTCACATTAAAAATGTTCATTTTCAAATCTCCATTTTTTTTAACATTCTCAATTTGGTAAATGAATGAACTCAATGTGCTGAGTTGTTTTTATTTTAGTACAATTAACAAGACCAACAAAATATATCATATATATTGATTACTACTAACAAAAATAAGTATAATTTTAGGAAACAAAAGTCTACTTTTTCGAAATAGAATTAAACATTAAAAAATAGTTTCAAATTGTAGAGAAGGTTTCGAATGTAAAATATTGAAAAGAAAAAAAAAACAAAATTACTTAATACGTGTTTAACTATTCAGTAAATATCTGGATGAAATACCAATTTATTAAATTTATTTTTAATGTATGTTAGGTAAGGTTTTTGTAAACGGATTTGAAAAATATTAAAATATAAACATAAAAATTAACTATTTTGTTTGTTTAACGTAAATTGATAGATTTGTATTACAATTAAGTTGTATAAAGTACAAACTGGTGGATTTATTGTCACGTGGCAATATCTTTCAAACCAACCAAAAAGGTGTTAATGAAAAATATTTAAGTAATTTTAGACTGGAATCATTTTTAATCTGGGTACCAATGAGAATCAAATCTGCATCTTCCGTATGAGAAGACAAGCGTCTTACCAACTTCAATTTTAAACCAAAAGAAATAAAAAAATTGTTTATTTTTCAACGATACACATAACTTAAACGAATTAAAAAGTGAATGTAGGAGAGAGTGATGATGATGATTCCGAGAATTGAGCGGAAAGGTCCTCGCCCGAAAGTTATAGGTGACCCCTGCGCTAGAGGCTCTTACGGGAAGTCAGAGATTAAGTGCACGAGCAGTATTTTGGCGCAGGCGAGTACCGCAATATCTCACAAGGCTCGCTTGGAAAAATGGAGGGCAAAAGGAGAGAATGGGGAATGGGGAATGGGGCGATTTTCATCAATAAATATTTGCATTTCATACAAGAACATATTATGTGTGGGCAAGCACTGGACAACGAAAATTAAGCCTCAAACAAGGATAATTAAAAAAATTTATGAATTAATCAATCAACACTACTATATTTCACGAGTATTTTTCAAAGCACCTCTTACAATAAAATCATCTTTGAAATATTCTCATAAAATAATATAAAATAAATCATAAATGATGTAAATAAAATTGATATTTTTTAAGTTTATATTTTTAGAGGAACAACGTGAAAAATATTTTAATAGGAAACATAACATTTCCATTACACTAATTTGATAAAATCATGTCAAAGTGACGTTTCCCTGTTGAAAAAACTGATTTTATTATAATCAAACCCATATAAAAATCAACGATGAACCATAATTAAAGTAAAACAGTGAAGGCTTTGCATATTTTAATTATTTAGTTAGATGAAAAATAGCTAAACACCTCAAAGTCTTTAAGCAACATTTCGATGAGCTTCAGTTTAAAATGATAGTTGAAATGAGGACTAAGGATGGACAATTTTATTTTAATTATATAATGCCTACTTAGTTTTTATTTGTGTTCGAGGTAAACTTTTTAAAGAATCAAGCAGGATAAGACAATCATCAAGTAAACGAGTTTAATTTATTCAGACGTCAGAAATAGAGGTAAAAAACACATTTTTTTATATGTATGTGAATATGTAAAATGCAATGGACATTTATTGATTACAATAATACTTAATTTAATAAATAAAATTTTCGCTTTGATCTCGCCCCAATTTTCTGCAGAAAAAGGTGTCCAGTGATAAATTTTAATTATAATAAAACAGATAAATAATGACACTCAGCGCGACCTCTTACAGAACTCTGTCATGACACCTCCCATGCTCCCTTCTATTACTACTGCCGAAAAACATACTATGGAAATATTTCAGGTGAAAATGAAAATGTTTAATAGAAATTTACGAAGTAAAATTCATTTGCCCGTAGAATTTATGTACGTCTGTCAGGTGTTGAAAAATATTTTGACCAAATTTAAAATTTACCTTAGGTTAGTTGCCTTGGGAAATTTTTTTTCTGTGTAAAAATTACCTGAGGTTTGTTACTCTTACGAGTGTATAGTTGTAAGGGTAACAAACTTTTTTCATAATTTATCAAACAACTAATTGAACCATTCATATAAGAACCATATTTTTTAAATCAATTCAGAATGTTAAATAAAATAATACATGTGTAAGTATGTAGTTGAGTGAATTAATTAAAATCATTCTTCAATACATACAAATATGAATGCACTCTTTAGTCGTGTAATAAAAGTATTAATAAATATATTTTAAAACATTAAAGATTTTTCGGTTTGAATTAAAATTTTCTCTTAAGATTTTCCAACGTTAACTAAGGTTATGTACCAAAATTAATAAATGCCTCTCACTTTAGTTTTAAAGGTATTAAAAATATATCACTATTTAAGGTATCTTTAAGCCCTAAGAAATTAGTAAACGGTTTCTGTACATATTTAAAATAAATTAAATTACCCGTAAGAGGAGATGAAACGAAATGCGCTCAAGTATTTTTTTTTCGAAATGAATTTTTGTAACCTAAAATAGAATACTCGTTTCTGAACCTGTAATTTTTCTTTTAAAACACCAATTGGCTTAGTTTCATCCATTTTTATTTAGATATATTACACCAATTTCCATTAAGTGCTTAGAAATGGTAAGTATTCCATTTCTTGAGAGAATTGTTAAATATCTTTTTTTTTAAATATCTGAAACTTGAAAGTAAAATAATAAACTGTTAGATATTTTTACTGACGCAAGTAAATTTTTCAAGGTTTACAAAACACTTGTAAGAGTTGCTATTTTATGTGATTTACTAATCAAATTGATATTTGAGATTGTATATACACCCCCTACAAAGAAATGATTTGCTCTCAGAATATTTTGGGAATAACAATATTATTTAATTACATAAATGGGTTGCATAAATTTTTTTGTTAGGTTTACTGTTTAAAGTGAATAAAAAATGTGATAAATCCGTAATACTCGTACGTTTAAAGGTAAAACCAAAGTGTTTCAAGAATATTTTTCTTAAAGTTATTTTTCAAAAGGCGGTT
The DNA here is from genome assembly GCA_949825065.1 of Odontocerum albicorne. Classification (NCBI taxonomy): domain Eukaryota; kingdom Metazoa; phylum Arthropoda; class Insecta; order Trichoptera; family Odontoceridae; genus Odontocerum; species Odontocerum albicorne. Next base: position 18,919 of record CATKWJ010000943.1, read on the forward strand.
TAGTTTTTTTAAAGATATGAATTAAATTACAATCTCAATAAAGCTTGTAAGATATTAAGTCCCATTTTTAAAAGCAAAATTGTCGATGAAATAAATTTACTCATATTTTAATACCAGTCTTAATTTTTTTTCAATGAAGTAATTTTATGGTATTTTGAAATAAAAATACGATTTGTTTTCCATTGTTAACATAAGTTGTGTCCCTTCTTTTTTTTTTTTTAAAATGAGCACCAAAAGTAAAACAAAATGGTAAAGGTTCATTCGAAAAAAAAAATCTACTAAACAAGATATTGTGTATGCTTTTACGTTACATATATTATTTTATTTGATTACAAGCCTTCAAAATAGAATGTCAAGTAGACGAAAGTGAACATTTTCGACACCTCCTTCTGTTCACGTTCAATCGAGGGAATAAAGCTGCCAAAGCTTCTCGCGATATTTGCGAAGTGAACGGCGAAGATGCTATGAATTAAAGGACAGCTTGTCAATGGTTTTTGCGTTTCAAAGAGAGCAGAAAATTTTCTTTCGAATGACGTATAACCTTTATCATTTTGTTTTGCTTTTGGTGCTCATTTTTAAGTTGAAAAAAAAAACGAACACAATTTATGTTAACATCTAATATGTACAATAGGAGAGGAATATTATCAAATATAACTCCACAATCAAATAATTCTGAAACTCTGCTGTTAACTATTTAATTTCTAGTAGTCTCAGCACTGAACCCATTTGTTAATATTTATCGAGATAATAATTTCAATTAAATCTATATATAGTTATTGTTTCACTCTGCTGGAAGAGCGACAACTGAGATGGTATGGGCACATAAGACGGAGACCACCAGACCATACGGTAAATCAGGCAATATCTGTGGATCTTCTTCGACAGTCGTCCAGAGGAAGACCAAAGAACTCCTGGATGACTCAATGCTCCAAAATCCTGCAGAGAAACGGCCTAAATGAAATCGACATCCAGAACCGAAGAACATACAGCCTGAGAACGAGAAGAGCCGACCCCAACAGCCTACATAGGGAATGAGTTGGAACAGTGCCAGGAAGAAGAAAAAAATAGTAACTGTTTCACTCCTAAAACGCTTTTACTCATATGTACTGATATCGTCGGAAACTTTTCTTCGAAGAAAGCAAGAAAACCTCAAAATAGATAATTTACTTTTCAGATTTTACGTAAAAAGGATTTCTTACGATTTCTCCTATTTTACATTTTACAACCCTTATATTACATACGATAAAAAAACGAGATTCCCTTCCAATATGACAAGGAAAATCTTTGTTACTACCCATCCTTTCTGTAAGGGGGTTACCACCCCAATCTTCCACCACCACACCAGCATTTGCCTATAAATGGTTGAGTCATAAAGAATCATGGAAATCTGTCTTTTGTTCTTACCGTCAGTTTTGATACTTGCTTCATACATTTTTTGTTCCATTTTATTTTTGGTTTCAGTAACGTTACTTTTCCAAAACTACCTTCTACGAGTACACAAATTGTGGCTTTTCCTCTTCCCGTGTATATGGTACAAATGTCGGCAGGCTTAACCCTTGCGTTATTTTGACTAGAGACAAAAGTAAATTTAACTTTCTCCAGAGATACTGCTAAGTTTTCCAGATAGAGCAGATGATATTGAAAATAATTGTTTTATAATTTTAAGATGTGTCATTTTAAACATATATTTTGTTGTCTTTGTTTATCGAGTTAATGAAAAACATTAAAAAAAACATTTTTTAAATGTTTTTCATTTAACTGGACACACAAAAACCCTCAATTTTTATTTTTTAAAAGATTAGATATGACCGAAGTCATAGGTATCCTTAAAAACCTCGAACACTAGGCGGAAAAAGTGCTTGTGTCGTTTGAGAGGAGTAGCACAGTGTGGGGTTCGAACTGGCGACCTTCCGCACAGAAGTCCAGCGGGTTACCACGCGGCCATGCACCTCTTTAAAATTGTTATAAATTACCAACAAGAATATAATAACATATGAACGACTTTTGGTTTTTATTAACCTCTTAAGCTATTTAAAAATACTAGTTGTATTATTTTTTCTAAAGAATTTTTATGTATTTTTGTATTAGAATTGTTAATGTTTAATGTTCTATTAATTAATATATTCCCTATATTTTGATACGATTTTATCTGGTCAGTGTTCATGATATTTATGAATACAGTTAAAATAAATGAATGGAATGTCCATTACCCTTGATGTGTAAAATAAATGGGACAATACAAAGGATGGTGAGGGGGGGGGGGTCAGGGATCCTTGATGTTGGTGCTACTGGAGATGACAATGTAAGCCAATTTATGACACTTTCATATACGGCTAGCGGCTTCAGTATTTGCAGCTTGCCTGCGTCTTCTTTCTTCATTGACCCTGTCACGCCTTTTTGCTAAATTTAAGAAACAAGAATTTTATGTACACAATTGATTACATAAATCAATTCACCAAATATCAATCTTACCAAGGTGACAGGGCCGGACAGGTCAGTCGGCTTCTTAACGAGACAAGTACTCTTTAGGTCTCTGGGGTATTGTTGGGTTCTCTTAACTCTGAATGAGTCTCTCTAGTTTCTCGCCGTAATCAAAATGGCGTCCTGGAGTTCTGTGATATATGAGGGAGAGCAGTGTCGGACCCAACGTCTGTATCTCAACACGATCAGCACAGAATAGGCACGAGCCAGCTAGCGCCCGCTCCCCCCTGGCCAGGAAGTACCACGAGGCAGGGGTGCCAATCTCGACCTCGGTCCCCCGTGACAATGTTGTCATTGAATAAAAATGTACCTGACTGCAAGGGTAGTTACCCTTATCTTATTGTCTTTAGTATTTTAAAATATTCAAGTATTTCATAATATTTTAATCTTCCTGTTTTCAAGGCAAGCACATGGTCTCGACACCACAAGTTTCATAAATTATGACATGTCGCGAATTAAAAATTTCGAGGACGTGAAGTATGCAATTTAACAAATATAGTCCTAACACCCCACCCTAAGTTATTGAAAGAACAAAAAAAAAACAAACAAAAAAAAAAAAAAAATATCCTCCGTATATCACAGACGCATCAGTCCGAGGGATGTTTCTAAGGAGCGAGGGGTGTATGTACCCCTCACCGGATACGGTTTCGTGGCCGATTTATCTCTAGTCAGCATTTGCCATAGGTGTAGTCTTAATTGGTGTAAGACCGACCACGAGGAAGGGAACCACGTAAACCTTTCCTTAACTAGGCTCCTAAACAATTTAACTTCAACACATAGCCGGTTACACAGGAGCGGGAAACAATCCTTCCCAACTCCTTACACAAAAAAAAAATACACAAAGGTACAAGATTACAAGAATTGATACAAAACAAAACAATGCACAATGGTACACGATTACAGGAAATCGATACAATATTATTAAAATCAAATCACACAACAAGAAATTAAAATAATACTATACAATCGGGTAATATAATTAATAAAATATTAAACTGCAAGGTCAACTAACAATCAAATGTTGACCAAGAGGGAAACAAATCAGTTAAGCCATTCTCTCATTACAATATTCTGAGAAATGGACACAGCTTAACCAAAATAATAAAACAAATCTGCAGTCTTCTCCCAAAGGCTGACTTTAGTGGGTTCACTGTAGGTCACGGGCCAACCTATGAACCAGCTGCTCTTCAAAGGTGATTCCTGAAATTCTCCCCTTTCAATGTGGATTATCTTCAAAGGTGATTCCTGAAATTCTCCCCTTTCAATGTGGATTCCGTCCAACCAACCACCCACATGGCTCAACACAAAATTAGAATCCCACCTCCCTTGATACACCAAAGACAACACTTTACAACACATTCCTTTCCTCGCCCTTCCCTATACTGCACAGTCGGGAACCGATAAATTTTAAAGCGGCCCCATATCACGGGCGCTTTCCACAATACGACCGCCCCTGGCACACAGCACAAGACGGTCCAAACTTCCGGCCACTACCGGGCGTAGTGATAACAACAATGATAACAATAAATTTCGCAATTGCCAATATCTATCATTTAAAAATTTCAAGAGGTTCACACAGAACCTTATACGTCAAATTACAAATATCCTATGGTTCACACAGAGCCACTTTCGAGGACTTGTAACTCCTTAAGTTCAGACAGAACTTTATACATTGAATAACAAATATCCTATGGTTCCCACCGAACCATTTTCGAGGACTTATATCTCCTTAAGTTCAGACAGAACTTTATACATTGAATAGCAAATATCCTATGGTTCACACCGAACCATTTTCGAGGACTTATATCTCCTTAAGTTCAGACAGAACTTTATACATTGAATAACAAATATCCTATGGTTCACACCGAACCATTTTCGAGGACTTATATCTCCTTAAGTTCACACAGAACTTTACACATAACTTGGGTTTCCTCAGACTCCAAGGTCTGGACAACCGTTGCAGTAACAATTCACCACCACACAGAATGGTAACTGTATAGGTGGAGCCTTAGTCCCTTAAAAAAAAAAAAAACACAAAACATGATAGAAAATTGGCAAGTAGCCCCGGCTGACAGCAGGACGCGTCTACGGACCCCCAGAACAGAGCCAAGAATCACGTGATACCACTTACACAACTTTGGTCATCTAGGATCCGAGCGACAGACACGCGACCCCCCCGAACCGAAGCCACCCTAGCCCGAAACATGTGCATGACAGAACACATAAAAAACACAAAACATGATAGAAAATTGGCAAGTAGCCCCGGCTGACAGCAGGACGCGTCTACGGACCCCCAGAACAGAGCCAAGAATCACGTGATACCACTTACACAACTTTGGTCATCTAGGATCCGAGCAACAGACACGCGACCCCCCCGAACCGAAGCTACCCTAGCCCGACACATGTGCATGACAGAACACATCTGTAATCGCAATCGCTAATTTGGGTTCATGAGGCCCGTGATGGAGACACACAGCAATCCATCCCAGATGTATTCTCAGGCCATCTTCAAAACCTTTATCGGTTGGGAGGCTAGCTTCCCCCAACCCGGACTCTTAAGGCTGCCCAGGGCCTCTCGGTGATTCACACCGAGCCAAAGTAAGGAGACAATGATAAACAACAACAACTGGGAATTCAATTTACCGAGCGAGACCCACCATACGTCCGACCACAAGGGCACGGGTTCGTTTCGAGATTTAACTATCCAAGAAACGCAGCCCCCAGTCATGACGCATGCTGCCAACACTACAGTAACCAGAGCTCTTATTCCAAAACTCAAAACAGAGCAAACTTTGGAATTCAATTTACCGAGCGAGACCCACCATACGTCCGACCACAAGGGCACGGGTTCGTTTCGAGATTTAACTATCCAAGAAACGCAGCCCCCAGTCATGACGCATGCTGCCAACACTACAGTAACCAGAGCTCTTATTCCAAAACTCAAAACAGAGCAAACTTTGGAATTCAATTTACCGAGCGACAACAATTATGACGCAATACTTTCTACACAAACTCGCCATAACAACAGTAGCTCCGCGTAATAATTCGCAATATCCTATTATAAGAATCCTTCTGGAACTTAATTCCAGTTCTCTCTATTCCAACATATTGTTTAATAACAGCCACTGCTAACACGAGAAAAAAAAAAAATTATAACTATGACGCAATACTATTCACATCTAGAGCCCTCTTCTAGTTCTCACTCTTTGTCTTTTTCACAATATTTACTGCCTGACCTGCTACACCGTTATCAAAATAAACTATCCGTAATTACGACGCAATTCGTCCTTTTGCCTTTGACTTTGATAATTACCAAACCGAACACTGCGATTTTAACTATTACTTAGTCCTAAACAAAATCCGTAAACCGGGTCTCTAGCGCGATTGAAACATCATTTACGGAAGTTACCTTCCTTCCAGGTGAGATTGATCTCAATTAGCCAGGAACCAATTCTTATTCAACTGGAATATTCTATGATTTCAAAACACTTGTCGTCATTCAATGACCACGCACTTCCTGTATTATTTAATCTGTTTCAAAACACGATACCATGCGAATCTATTTCCTCAAAGAAAAAAAACATCGGACAGTATTTCCAGCCGCAAAACAAAATGGCGTCCGTCCATTATGCACGACCATTCCATAATTTAAATTTTCTAAACATTGAACTCCTATCCTTTATCTCCTTTTCAATCTATCACAATTCGCAAAAATCACTAAACTGACCACTGAGATATTAATTTATTATTTACTCCTAAACAAAATTCGTAAACTGGATCATTTACGCGATTGGAATATTTCTTACGAAAGTAGGGCGCACATAACACTTTGCCCAGCCCATCTCCTTTCAAAGATGAACTGGAGCTTAATCCACGTGGAATTTAATTCTTTTTAAGCCTGACTATCCACGAAATACCACACTAGTCCTTTTTACAATTCTCTGACCGCGCACTTTTTTCTTGAAAACAGGGGAGCAGAATGAAGAGATCTTCCCTCGGCCTTAATTGGATACATTGCAACAATAAGACAATAGGACAAAAGTTCAACCGAAGCAAATCAAGACCTTGATAACAAAAACAACACTTCTAACTCGATCGTTCTGTTAAACCAACAAGATTTCTCCTAGCAACGCAGTTCAAATTTACAAACAACAACTTCCTACATCGTGTTTACAATCAACCGCGAGGGACGAGGCTGACCAAAGCTCCATTTTAACAACAAACGACTATAGACCAAAATGTAATTCAATCTCTATAAACAATTATATCGTTTATAGATCCATTACAGAAGAAACTATTCAATGCATGATTCGGCCATTGAACCAAGATCGAAACCAAAAATAACTTGCTCCAACGGAATCTTTTTAAGTAAAAGAGGAATCTAACTTAAGCGAAACTTCCACTTCTTTGTAATATTAAACCGTTGAAATTCTACATATTTCGACAAACCGAGCACCAAGAAATGATTAATCCTTGCTAGAAAACCCGAAAGACTGGGCCAACTGAACAGCGAACTATTTCACGAAAGATAGGCGTTTCGTGCGCTTTGCCTACCCACGAACTCTCTTAATATGAGATTGGTCTCAAATAAATCAGAACACCATTCTCTTGACAACGAAATATTTTAGCGAACGTTAGCTAGAAAATCTATTCTTTTTCTTCTCACGATTAAGTAAAATTCTATTCACAATTCAAATAATGAAAAAACTCGAAAACGGCTCCTTGCCAACTCGGAGCCTGTATGCACGCGACAACAAGATGGCCGCGTGGTCGCGAACAGCGAAAACAAACGCGGGAGACACGTGGTTCAAATTTGCAAACACGTGGGAACAAAAAATAGAGAAAACAAACGGTCGTACACAAAAAAATACATATAAAAACACTTTTCTGAAAATAAATTATTATTTAAAACAAACAAATTATAAATAAAAGCCTTGTCTAGCGAGATATCAAGAGATCCAGAGTTTTCTGCCCCGCGTTCGGGAGCCAATTATGTCACGCCTTTTTGCTAAATTTAAGAAACAAGAATTTTATGTACACAATTGATTACATAAATCAATTCACCAAATATCAATCTTACCAAGGTGACAGGGCCGGACAGGTCAGTCGGCTTCTTAACGAGACAAGTACTCTTTAGGTCTCTGGGGTATTGTTGGGTTCTCTTAACTCTGAATGAGTCTCTCTAGTTTCTCGCCGTAATCAAAATGGCGTCCTGGAGTTCTGTGATATATGAGGGAGAGCAGTGTCGGACCCAACGTCTGTATCTCAACACGATCAGCACAGAATAGGCACGAGCCAGCTAGCGCCCGCTCCCCCCTGGCCAGGAAGTACCACGAGGCAGGGGTGCCAATCTCGACCTCGGTCCCCCGTGACAATGTTGTCATTGAATAAAAATGTACCTGACTGCAAGGGTAGTTACCCTTATCTTATTGTCTTTAGTATTTTAAAATATTCAAGTATTTCATAATATTTTAATCTTCCTGTTTTCAAGGCAAGCACATGGTCTCGACACCACAAGTTTCATAAATTATGACATGTCGCGAATTAAAAATTTCGAGGACGTGAAGTATGCAATTTAACAAATATAGTCCTAACAACCCCCTGATAACTAGTAACTGTTTTATGTTAATTGGCACGATCTGCTGCTGTTTGCTCCCAGTTGTGATGAGTATTAATGAATGTTTTGGAGTGGTCCTTATATATTTGATACAGCCTACCTATCAGCGTATATTTCTTAGAAGTTTGTAGTCAGGTATGCGAACTTGGTATCATCGAATCTTCATCATTTGTCTAAAGTGCCTCTGCTGACATTTTTCTTCTACCTTAAAGGGTCGTCTGTAGAGGAATCATAATGAACATCCATATATTAAAGATGATGTGGTAACAGCTTTATAAATTGTTGTTTTAGTTTTTTTGTGTTAGATCGTGATTATCAAATACTCTCACAAAGAGCCTGGAACACCCGGAATGCTGCCTTCAGTATATTCTGACTTTCGTCATGTTTATCTGTTTTATCCTTTACAATGCCACCCAAGTAATTTAAATGATATACTGATTTTATGATCTGTCCATTAACATTGATATTTAGGTGGAGGGTTTCGTAACATACGTAAAATTTTATTTTTGAATACATGTAGTTTGATATCAATTTTTTCATGGGTCTACCAAAGGGTATCTAGTGTGTATTGCAGATCTTCAGCAGAACAAGAAACCAGTAAGGTCATTGGCATACTGTCAGTCTGTATTTCTAGGCCCTATATCTTGTTCGAAATAAACTCGGGCGCTTCTCTAATGGCCAGACGTAGTTTGTTCTTATGTGTTTGAATTTTTAAAGTAAATTGTGGTTCATTAGATATCAGGTTATTTGGATTTTTCAGAAACGGTGCACAATATTACATTGCATTTGTTTATTTCTTGATTTATTTTAGTCGATAACAGTATTTTTTTCGTAATTTTTATTAGTATTTTGTTATTTTAATATCCATATTATTAATATTGCGTAATATTTAATTCAATGATGATCTTGATTTTAAGTAAAGGTTAATCTTTTACGATTTTTTTCATTGAATTGATATTTGTCTGCATAAAAGTGTGGTAGATATGTGTATCGTAAGTTTTCTTAACGAACACGTTTTTTAAACACATGCAGAGTTTTTTTTTCACTGATGGCCGCAGCCACCACCTTCCTATCCCTACACTTAATTTTTTTTTGTAAAATGGTCAATGTGTCAATAATAGGAATCCTTGAGAAAAGTCTACTTTCTAAATAGTACTGTGATTTTTTTTCTTTTATTTATTATTATTGGAGTTTAAGGACGAACACTATTTAAATTAAAGAGCACTCCATCGTACCTAAAGCTGATGGTAACATTTCTTGTGTATAATTATCTGTTAACCATAATAGATAGGGCAATCTCAAAATTATTTAAAAGAATGAGGCCCAGAATACATCCCTGCCGTATCCCAGTGCAAGTGAAAAATGGATCCGTGAGTGAGCTGTCGTGCAAGATTGAGTTTTTGGTGCTTAGGGTTTACATATTTCCCCAAATTTGTGTGGATCTCTGGCTGACCCATAATGACACATAGTGCACTTCAGTTGATAGTATCGAAGGCTTTCGTCAAGTCCAAGAATGCAATGCACATAGAAGACTAGTGCTCAATAGCTTTTTCTTTCATAAGTCTAAGCGTAAAAATCAAATCCTTATAGTCTTGATTTAACCTGAACTCATGAGAATCTAATGACACTGGTTTCAAACTTAGTATTAGACTTTCGCGAGTATTTTTCCGGTAAATGAAAGAATATATGTCTCTCTGCAGTTGTTGCGATTTGAAGAACTGCCTTTATTTTTCAACATGTCAAGTAAACTGTTCGTTGTTAAAGCACACCAGACTCCTATATTAAATAAACCATAATGCAGTCAACAATTTCATTCAATTGTATTTTCGATGCTTGCACTGGAATTCGGACGCGTCTCGTGGCTTTATCATTGAACTATTTTATAGTGGTTAATATTTTATTCTCTAGTCATATACTCGTTGAGGTCATTCATTACAAAGTATATAGGTATCAACAAGATTACCTTGAGGTAACTTTAGTACTATAGTCAACTATTTTTGCGTAGTAGTTCTTGCATCTTTGTTAAATCTGATTTTAACCCCTCAACAGAGTACCGTTCACAAGAATATGACAAGGGTTTTTGTGTTTAGGTTTATAGATTAACTTTCACTGATTTGGAAAAGTTCCTGGAAGTCATGTATATCAACAAACTTTTGAATCTCGTGTACAATTTTACTACGCCACTCGTTTTTGGTCATTCTAATTATTCAATTATTCTGACGATTCAAGCACTGTAATGATTATAGATTTTTCCAACAGTTCAGGAAGAACGTTCACATACAAAACATAGATGTAATTTATTCAAGATTGAGAACTGGTTGCGTTGCCCATTTTCCAAACAAGAATAGCTGCAATATTACTAAAAAGTTAACGGACCAGTTCAAAGAGACTTTAACTCCCGGTATGATTTATTTACTCGTCGTCTTATCTTTCTTGACATAATTAGAAGCAGTAGTTCTTCGAATATATTCTATAATTATTATTGATGAAACGACAATTTTCCCCAAACACAGAATACCGTGCATTGTTAAAAATTGTGAGAGTTGATGGACACTAAAATTCCCTCTGGTAGAAAATGTTCATTATTGGTGGAGATTTTCGACAGACATTTTCTGCTGCGCGAAGAGAATTATGAACAGATATAATAAATGCTCCATGAAATCGAGCAAAAATATGAGAAACAATTGTCTCTGAAAGCAAATATACGCAGTGCTGGTCAGGAATAATACAACAATCGGCTCTTTAAGACTGACGTGGAGGAGCCCATGGCGAGGGAGGATATGTTAATTTAAGGCAACAATAATAGCTGCACTATTCAAATTTCATAAGAAATATATGATACAGGAGACCTCATAAATTTCAAAACAGACACATTATTTAACTAAAAAAACTTAAGAAATGTTATCAAAACGAGTTACTGTAGCCCCTACAAGTCAGAAGACTCTTGATATGAACCAAAATATAGATATATTGATAGGACAAGGAGAAATTTACTAAAACGCTCAACTCTCAACTACCCTATTGAGTTTTTTTTAACAATTAAACTCCATAAATCTCAAAAAAGGAATGTGCAATGAATCTCGACTGCTCTCGAGAGATCTTCAATGGAATTTTATTACAGCGGTGATAATTTTCGAGTACTGTTGAGCCGGCATTGCTTTCATTTCACAATATATTTGACTCAGACTGATACGACATTACCATTTTTGCTTGAATCGTTGACAATTTATTTTCATTTATGCATATGCCATATTATCAGCAAAAAATCGTATGGATAAACATTTGTGTACGTTGGTTGGCATTAGCTTATAGACCGCGGTTTTTACATGTCCAGCACTACCATATGTTGGATTATGCCGATGGAGAAATAAAGATAAGGTGAATTTATGGGTAACAGAGAACCCACAAGAAAGACTTCTGAGAGACGTGCGTCAATATACACGAAATATGGGGAGGTGTTTAAACCTAATTTGATTAAGAATTATCAAGGCAAAGCTATGAAACCAGGTATAAATTCTGTTTTCATTTGTAATACATATTTTATTAATCACAATACACCAACCTCTATATTATATAAACCAACAATAAACCAATTGAATTTTCCTTAGGCTGGGTTTACTCTTAGTATTGATATAAAGATTCAATTAAAAATATGATTTGATTCTATGAAATACATAAATATAACGGAAACCTATGATCTGTATGAAATAAGGATATTTTCTTACGGAACAGAGTATAAGATTTGAACACCATTTTAAGCGGATTTCCATTTATACCTAACATTTTTCCCATTTAACCCTTACGCAGACTTTTAATGGCATTTAATACTCGGCTCAGATGTAGTTTTATGAGTCGTCTTGGAACCAGACTATCATGCTCGAGCCTCCCCGGGCACTTGAAAATGAATTAAACTGGAGTTGAGGGGACGCCATTTGGCAGGTAAATGCCTTTACCCGTTTTCTTTTATCTCCGCACTGGCTTTTCAAATGGCGGTTGAATTTTCCTCCGAAAATACTGATGTTTTTTGGGCGGTCGCCCTGCATGCAAAATAAGGTATTAACGTGTTCGCCAAGGGGTGGCTAAAGACTTGTTTTCTTGCTAACCTGTTTACGCAGCACGAATCCAAATCATACACCGATTACTTTTAATTAAATACTGGGGATTTCCACTACACCGTTTAAAATAAATTAAAAAATTTAACCACCGTGATTACTATTGGTATTTTTTAAAATAAAAACATGGTTTAAAATTTTATTTCTGCGTATTATTAAAATGCCCAAATACACAAAGATTTATTTAAATCTCATTTTTATTTCAAGTAAAAGTAAATTATACTATTTAAAACCATTTTATTTTTTTCTTTAAATCAGAATTTTCTTCAGAATAAAATTTGCTGCAGTAAAAATAAAATTAAATCAGAGACAACAAAAACTGCTAATTTGATCCATCAATAAAAAAGGAGCTTTATACAAAATAAGCTTTACCATATACTAAAAAATACATCAAATAAATTTGACGAAATAATGAATTCAATTGATTATTAAAATTATAAAAAATAATCACTGCATAAGCTCTTGAGAATCTCCAAGCTATTTGTGAGCTCCAGTTGATAAGTGATATTCTCGATTACTCAATCGCTCTAGATTGGTCGACTCAAGATTGGGTTTGACGGATAGAAGCCATTCTATCCGGTTTTATTTTCACTCTAATTTCACTTTAACTGAATTTCATTCTGCATTCTGATAGTTTTAAAATTCCATTCCATGGACTTTATGCTTACAATAAAAATAAAAATGCCTAAACAATTGTTCATCTGTCTGTCTTTTGAGGTTCTTGTTTTAATATAAGGAGTTTGGCATTTAATTTAGTTGAATTTATTTCAATTTAATTTGTAGGTAAATTTCCTCTACTTA
>CATKWJ010000945.1:0-24901 GCA_949825065.1 Odontocerum albicorne
TCGTTTACAGTACAACGTTCAATATTAGCTACAAGAAAAACATAAATTCAGATTTGAAATGGTCTAACAGTTAAACCAGCCTGAAAGAGAATCCACCTGAAATCGAACTTGGGGTGCCGCTTGCTTAGCGTGAATGCTAACCATTACACTACAGCCACCGTAGCTGGTGTGATGCTTGTCATGAATTCCGATTAAGCAACAAAAAAAGAGTTTTATAAAACTGCCGAACTGTCTAACTGGACTGCAGCGGATTAAACCTGCCGACTGTCATGGAAGTTTTATCTCACTGTCGTAGTAGCTTTGGGTTGGTTGATCTGTAAACAGCTTGCACACATTAAACCAATCACGCGCAGGCGTCTTCCACCCTCAAGATGACTGATTGCCTATCGTATCGTTTTCAAAAATATATAGTATATACGTCATATAACTTGAGGGGCAAGACGGACAGATGGAAAAATCATGACGAAGTCGCGATTAGGATAAAGAAGACAAAGGATTGCTTTATTTATTAATTACTAATTTAATTAATAAGTGATTTTTAATATTGCGTTAACCAAGATGTAATGAACAGAATATTCTTAAACTCGTTTTTACAAGTGTCATTAATTATTTTGGCTCGGTGTGACATTGTGATTTTTCAATCAAGTGAAAGTGGGACGCGATTAAAATGATTGATAAACGATTTCTTACATACACTCGCACGTAAGGCAGGGAACTTGTGAGATATGCCGGAGGAACACACTTATACTTATGTTATATTATATTAAGTTGCTCTTTTATTGATGGTCCATGACACAATTAATTTATTCAAAAGGTCTTCAATATTTCTGTCATAATTATATCAAGTGCGAAAATTTCAAATTAATGGAATGTCTTATTATAATAGTATGCATGTTTAAAAAAATATATTTCTCAGTGCGTAGATTTGACATTAGAGCTTGTCGAAAATATGTTCTCTTCTTCTTTCTTGTTTTTGCCGATCATTCGACCAGAGACTTCTTCGCATTATATAGTCATAAATAAATATAAGATAAAAATAGTATTTTCAAATTTACAATAATGAAAATTAGACATTTATTAAATCGTCAGATTTCTGACACAAATAGGCAACTAACATTTTATTTTCCTCTTTCTAAGCTATTTAGATTTCTAACACAAATAGGCAACCAACATTTTCCTTCTAACACAAATGGGCAACTAACAAAGTAAAAATTGCTTACAATGTATAGGCACAAGTACCATATATACAAGTACATCGGGTGCATGGTTACTTGGTAACGCACTGGATTTCCGTGCGGAAGGTCGCCGGTTCGAATCCCGCGATGTACTACTCCCCTCGAATGACACAGACATTTTTACCGCCTAGTATTGGGGGGGGGGAGGGGACCTATGACTTCGGTCATATCTATTCTTTCACAAAAAAAACAAGGAAAAATCATGCCGAGATGCTTCGATCGTCCCATTTCGGTGTGCTATCGGATCCAGTACAGTAATGTGGGCTGTAAGTTTGCTGGTGTGCAACGGGTCACTCACTTAAAGAAAAGACAAATTATACGGCACAGCGCCGCTTTCCAACTGAATTGACGTTGGAATGGTGAGATGATTCTCGACTACGGCCCAGCAACGACAATATGTTATATTATACGTGTATCTGGGCATTTGTATATTTTAAAGAAAAGACAAATTATACGGCACAGCGCCGCTTTCCAACTGAATTGACGTTGGAATGGTGAGATGATTCTCGACTACGGCCCAGCAACGACAATATGTTATATTATACGTGTATCTGGGCATTTGTATATTTTTCGATTGTGTGAAAATACTATTTCTAGTTAAAATATCGATTCTATATTTTTACAAGCGTTACACATTAATCATTTGATAATAGTTACCAAAAAAATATAACTTTTGAAATCTTGCGCTTTCGTATTTGTGTAAGAAATCCACTATATGTGCATTAGGAAATGAAATCAAAATCTAACTCAAATTAATATTTAAACAAATATTAGTTTAATATTGCTCGTACATTAAAGTTGCATATATTTGATCATAGAAAAAGTATTGTTTTATTGTTTCGTAAATTTAGATGTTATCTTAAAAATAAAAATATTTTTTACAGATTACAATATTAAAATAGGTTACAAGAATCCAAATATAACATAGATTAGCGGTGAAATTTTCTGATGAAAAAATTATTCAAGTTCTCCTCCTCTAAATCACACTCACATTAACAAGAATTCACAACATGAATTTTGCAAGTGAGATTTTGTACGACAGTGAGCAAGACTTCGTGTCGTGTGAGCGCACACGACACAATGAAGATATCAAAAATTTGTCAAGTGTAAAATAATAAAACCGACGATTTCTTTTAATAGATGATTAAAGATTACTATGAAAATTTCCTTTAAATTTTGAAATCAACTTCCATAATATAAATTATATAACGTAAACAAAAAATATTAAAATTTAAAAAAAAACAATTTCGGAAAATGGTTAATTAAGGAAAATGCACAAAACAATAAAGACGCTTAAAAAGATATTTAACAAAATAGTACAATATTTATTCGAAAAAAATAGCCATTTTTAAGAAGAATAAAATATATTTTATTTATTACAGCAATAGATATTTAAATTAAAAAAATAACGATAAAGCAGACTCTTGATGTAATAACTCTTTTGAATATAGAGCTTATTGGCCAGAAATCTTAGAGCTTTTGGAAGTGTGCCATGTGTTACCTATGTTTTAAGTAAACTTTATAATGTTCGTTTTATTTTTATCTCCAAATATTTTTCCAACTGTGCTAGAAAAATGAAACGTTATTAGAATAATGGACTGTTAAAATAACATTGTCAGTGTTATTAATATCAAAGGTGAAGCAAGGAGGATCGTGAAAAGAAGAATATTTTTATAGAAATACAATTTACATTTGAAGACTAAGGTTTGTATTTATTTTAATTCGAAAGAACAGTGAGTGCCGGTTTTTAGAGTTTCTTACGCCTTCACTTATATTGAACTATAATGATCCAAGTATTCTTAGTACTATATTGAAAGAATCAATATTACAGCGCCAGCGTGAGTTATTCAGTGTGTTAACCGACAGGAGCATTTCAATGGAACCTAAGCATGATTTAATGCCAAAATGAATGGCATTAAATCATGCTTTGATTTAATGCTATTCATGTAATCAACTGTGTTTTTAAAGTAAGACCTATTCGGTAGAAATGAAAGTGGAAAATATGTGAAAAAACAATATACGAGTATAACGTAAAATGTGTAGATAAAAAATATGACAAAGTAAGGAATAAGGACATTTAACGGCATTATATAAATTATCCTAATTTTCTTTCATTATTCATCCTTTTCAAAAGGATGAATAATGAAAGATTCACAAAAACAATCAACACAAATAGCATTGAAAGTACGAGAAAAACTAGAAAAATGTGAAACGTCAAAAATAAAACGAATTCTGAAAGAGGGAAAAACCTTCATAATTGGGAAGTATGCATGACGACTTGTATGGGCATGATATAAGCGAAAAATGTGTGCAAGGGATAGACCTTAGTTATATGTTTTCTCTGCCTACCTCAATAGGGATATGGCTGACAAAATATTTCAACTAAGGTCTATGTCCAGAAATTTGTCAATTGGTTAGTTTGGTTAACAACTTGGTGATGTCTTGTCTTTAATTTTACAATATTATATACACGTACAAAGGTTTGCCGGAAACCCAGTTGAATTATTTCTTACTACTAATAAACATAGTCACTTAATATTTACACCAAGTTGTTGACAAGTGACATTTACATCCTTCTACAATAAATAAACTGCACTGGTTATGGTGCGAGGAAAGCTTATTTACAAATTGTACGAGTTATTATATTCACGTTCATCCAATGCCTCAGGGAAATGGTAGGTACCTGGTACCTGGTTTACACCCCTGAGCTCTGTATTTATGATATATTGTATCTCCTGAACATCGAAGTTATGTTCTAAGATCCGCCACCTATGCAATGTACTGGACTATCAAACGGAATATGACTAATTAGTCCGAGTTTTTTTATAGCATTTTATGAGTTGAACTTATTAATTAAAATAATTTGACTGTAAAACTATGCATTGAGGCTACTTTGGAAGCTTTCAAAGGTTTGTTTAAAACGTTTCTTTATATGAGAAGTCATCAAGACGCCCTGGGGATAATTTTCAGTCACTAAACAGTTCCAAAGAGTAAATTGTTATCATCAAAATAAGAAAGCTTTACAAATAATCTAAGCTAACGAACATTGTGTTATATTAATAATCCTGTAATCATTATTATCAGCCCTAACACCTAACACTTATGATGAGCTTTGGGATTTTACAATTAGTTAGTATAATATTAAACTGAAATATTTTGTGAATATTTCGTGTTCTATTAAACTCAAAATACATGACACGTAGCATAATGACATTTTATTTTAAAAAAAACAACCTTCATTCTATATTTATTAAGATATTCGGGGTTATTGCAAAACATATGACCACTTGTTTTGGGTTATTTACAATGTTTACACAAGAATAAATTAATGTAAAGTATAAACATTTTACATTATTATTTTGATAGTGCCACACGAATGCTTCCCGAAGTTGGCGATCACCGAAGTAAACGGTTCTACTTGTTGATCAAGCTGGTAGATCTGTTCAACGCACGTTGTGAATCCAAGACATTTGTTTTCTTCGGAAATATCTTCGACCCTCGATCTCCTTTTAGATATGAGATGAAGGTTATATGCATAGAGATGCAATGTTACAGCGCAAGATATGCATAAAGAATGGCAACAAGCCCACCAGGTTGTATTGTATGCAATGAAATAGTAATACAAAAAGATATCCTAAATATCGTCGTGCAGAGTGCGAACTATTTATTTAATTATTAATTTATTTTTTACACAACAAGAAAAGATACTTAAATAATTAAAGGTAAATTTTAAAGAGATACAGTTCAATAATCATATAAAAAATATTCTTCTTCCCCATTAGATACAGCACAAGTATATGATATATTCTGGCTGACTTACTAAGAGCCCCTATTTTAAGTCAACTACTCTCGTCACTGAAGAGAAAATTAGATACAGCACAAGTATATGATATCTTTTGGCTTACTTTATAAAGAGCCCCTATTTTAAGTCAACTACTCTCGTCACTGAAGAGAAAATTAGATACAGCACAAGTGTATGATATCTTCTGGCTGACTTACTAAGAGCCCCTATTTTAAGTCAACTACTCTCGTCACTAAAGAGTATATATTGTATAATATTTGATCTTTAAAGTGTAAATAATTTCCACCATATCATATCAGTTTAAGCAACTAAACATGAGAATTTATGTATGTTCTGTGAAAAATATGGGACATGTCTTAAGACTGACAGCAAGAGATTACAAAAAAAGTTAATTTTTTTTCAAAGCTCTCTGCCAAACACCCAAGTTATCACATAAACATAAAAAGACGAAGCACAGCAATTCGGTATCTGAAATTGCCGTTGAGTAACCAAATTAGGATGAAAAAGTTAATTGATTCCAACCCGATACTAACCAAAAGAACTGGAAGAAATAAATGTTTTTTTATAGATTATATATACAGGTTAAACTCAATTATACTACATAAAAAGCTTCAAGAGAAATATATACAATAGTAAAAAATAATTGTTAGGCCGAAGCAACTAACTCACATTACTCTTAAAACTAAATATGCTTTTTTCAAAAACATTTTTTTCAAAAACAGTCAGTAACTTAAAAGTGTAAGAAGAGACCCTTCCATCCCTCCTCACGCTAAGAAGGTAGTATTCTAACACGAGTAAAAAAAAACCTTATGGGATAAAACCACTGGTAGAAACTGCACTCCCGCAAGTATAGATATCTCAAAAATTTCTTTTAAACTTTCTCCACCTGCTCTGTCTGCCAGAAACCTAGACTTATTGAGATCATGCAAATTTCCTTATAAATAAACCATGAACTGTTAAAATCAATTCAATCTCAATGTTCAACCAACCAAAATGAATAATATCTCTGTTATAAATAATAAACAGAATCTGCATAACGTTATTGTGTCGTACAATATCCCCTCAAGAATTTACGATTTTGGAATATATAAAGTCAGTCAATAAGCCCCACTAGATAAATTCAAATAAACTTAGGTATCAAATTAAGTTTGAAACCATTATTTCATTATATTAAAAAAAATAGGTTCACTTTCGATAAGACTATTTATTCATTTAGCACTTGAATTGCACCAAAGTAAAATCAGCGATTGCCTTAATCAGCGATTGCCTGATTCCAACGAACCAGGCAGGAGTTACCTATTTTGGAATAATTGCTGATTGAAAGATTACATACAAACAGGAAGAAAATTTAGTAACCAGAAAATTAGAAAATATAAATGCATAATACAGAATCAATAAATAAAAAGAAAATGTACGTTATTTTTTTAATATCACGTGGGAGGGGACGAATAGGGGAAACAATAGAATGCGGAATAGGGCACACTATGCCATTGATCAGATATAAAATAATTTTCAAGCCTTTTTTTTAAAGCAATCTAATTTAAGCGCAAGTCTTACAACAGCTAGTAACTGGTTCCATAGTCGAATGGCATGGACAGCAAAGGATAACATGAAGAATGAAGAACGATGATCTAGAAATGTCAAAAATAAAAACTTAGCTTCAACAAAGTTCAAGTTCATTAACAAAGAGACGCTGACTATCGGCAAGATAATCGATACTCGTATGTACAATAGAATCGGCGGAATAGTTAAGAATGTTACAATATGCCATACATTTTGCAGTCGTTGAAGTTTGTCAAGTTGCATATTATAAGAACATGTGGTACCGAAAATACTAAAAAGTACTTACCTCTAGCTATCTGCTGATATAATATTTAAGCCTTAATAAGACTAATACAGAAAACTCATTATCTAGGACTTTCACTTTCACTTAGAGGCATAAATTAAATATATTATAAATATTACATACCATACCGTCACGCCATTCTCAGTTAAATAATGTAATTTGAAACAACGTTCCTTTTGATTAAAGGTAAAAAAAACATAAATATAATAAGCATAATTTAGAAAAGCGTTGTAGAAAGAATAAGTATGGTATAGCTGAAACAAATAAATGAAATTTTGAAAGAAGGAAATTGAAAAGATGTGTTCGAAGATTTTCACAGCTGTTTTCCACTAGTTAAAAATGTTTGAAGTTGTTGCCGTGTGGAGTTGACTTAAATTGTGACCGACGCTTCGAAAACGTTGCTGTCTTTTTTATTTTTTTTATTTAACCTGGCGGGTGTATTGCCATGTGGCAATCTCTTACAACCAACCAGAAAGATGTTTTAATGGGCCCTAAGTGAAAACCAGACTGAAATCCCTTTATTTTTTATCTGGGTTCCAGCGGGGATTGAACCCGCAACCTCCAGATCGGTAGACAAGCGTCTTACCACCAGACCACGGAGGTCGTCAAAGTCATATTTATCTTCAAGGCGATGTTAAAAAGTAAGTATTTGATAGTATTTTTTGGCGCTGCCCTGAAGCTGCAACATATCCAAAACATCGGGCGTCATTTAAGTCAACTGCAACAACTTGCAACTCAACACAACTTTAAATTATTGGAAATTTAAATAGTCAGATAAATGGAAAGTGCTCTGAAAAATGTGTCAAATTCTGGCGTTCTGTTCTCTCTACCTTTACCAACATGGAAATAGCGAGGTGATATAAGTGTATTTATGTTTGATTAAAACTGACTTTATTTGCAGCATTCTAGAGTGACCAAGTGATTAATCAGTTATTTATAAAATAATACAGTGGTAAATATTAGTCACTGGGTCAATTTGATTTAGTTTAGTCTGCCAAGACGCTGAGACCTGAGCTGCTAATGAGTAATATTTCGCTATATTACATGGACAGTCGGCGGGAAAAAAGCTAAAAGTGAACACGGTAATATTAAATATACCATCCCACCATTATTTGTAACTACGGGTAAAAAGTAAAACTTTTTAGATGTGTTGACATACAATTTATTCTGAATTTTGTAGATTAACAGTGAATGCTAAAACACCACCAGACACGATACAACGTTCCCGTACAATCATTTCCTTATGAATATCCATACAAAAACCCATTACGGATACACAGATATTCTGAAAGACCTTAAGACCTAATCGATACGAAAAAAATTAATAATAGAAGCAAATCATCACACAAATGTGAACTAAAACTAATTATTTCACGAGAAATGAAATCTAGGATTCTCGTTCGTACCTATTTTTTTTTTTTAAAGGGTTCCTGTCTGGTTTTCAACTAAGTTCTCTTTTTGGTTAATTTGATTGCCACATAGCAATATATCTGCCAGTACATGCAAGAAAAGTGTTGTACAAACGAATATGTTTATTTTTATGTCCTGCACATGAGGTAGTTTGTTTTTATATCCTGCACATAATTTTATTATCCTTCACATAAGGTAGAAAAAAATCTAATTATCAAAGTGAATTAAGTTATGAAACAAAAAAAATTTAAGGAGTCAGCGAAAATCAAATAGCTATTTGAGAAGGTTTATGTAGGCGAAGAATTGCAGAGTTTTCAATGGAATGTATTCAGTTTACATAATAGTCTCCAAAGAAAAGAGAAATTACTTTTATGACGATTGACGAGGAATGTGATATTCAGAAAGCAGCTCTTTTCGTTAATCTATGTTTATGCACAAATATACTAACCACAGTGGAAACCAATTGTAAATCAAGGTATGTGCGAAGAATGAAATTGAAAAAAAAAATTTATTTGCGACAGATAAATTATTGTAGTTACAAAATAAACCTTCAGCCAATTCTCGCCATTCAGCAACAAATATATTTAAGATATAAAAGTATATTTTTGTATGAAAGCACTCTTTGTTCTTCTGCTCATTAAAATCCGTCATATTAGAATAAATAATTTACAATGAAACTTCGCTGGTAACAATCAAAGTCCAAGTTTCATTTTAAGATTATAATGAAATTAGATTTATCATATATTATATAAACCCACAAAATTTGCTTTAAATAGGAGGAAATTTAATAAATTTACCTTATAATACTCGTATAATCAATGTTCTATTTTATGTTCAAATAAGTTTGAGGGTTGGTTTCATCTAAATACGAGTATGTGTTTTCAAAAGATAGCTGCTATATACATTCTTGCATAGATTATAAATAGCGTTTTATAAATTAACCAAATTAAATTAATTATGTTTGATCCTTTTGAAATCGTTGAAATTGTGGTTGCTGATTTAAAAAAAAACACACAGAATAAATCGATGCTCGCAATTTTCCACGTCGTTTTACGTGTCAAAGATAATGAATTATTTCCGCTCAGAATTCTGCCACATGGATAGCACTGACCGTTCCATGAATCAAGTCCTCTTCAATAGAGGACAATGGGCTCCTCGAGTACTCGACTGCTCTTTATCGCAGATATGCTGAATCGACCCATCGCGTAATATTCCCCATTTCACCATGTTGGCATTGGTTCTCCCAATACATGTTCGAAACCTGTTGAGTTTTTTTTAAACGATACCCTTAAATTACTCGTTCATATAGAACCTCTCAAAATATAAAAAGAAACAGTACGAAGATATGAAAATGTTCTACAAGACAGCTCATTGTCTCTGTACCGGGATGTCACAGAGCCTCCACCTCACCTCGTTCCCAGCAAATCCTTTTGAATAGCAAGAGAAAAAAATGTATGCCCAATGTTGATCCTTTGGACAAATGGAGATAAGAGTGTCCGAAGACGGTTCTGAGAAATATAAACATAATCTTAGACGCAAACAATAGATCAGCTTGAGTTTCAGCTATCTAGGAAGCTATGGAGCTATGTCAACTGATTTCGATCCTGACAGTCTCGCTGTGAATACAATATGCATATGTTAAGTGAGGCACAAAGGAGTCATCCTTTTGCGAGTGTAGAGAAATGCAAGTAAGTAACCGAGCACAATCCAGGGATATACCCCATTTACACTTTTCAAGCGGGCATTTTATAAGTACATCAAGATCCTCCGAATGCGTTGATCTGATTGAGGAGTCTATCCGTGCCATTTGAACCCTGACACCATATGAAAAAAAAGAAGAACACTTGTTGAAGAGTACACCTAACTGCCCCCTCCCAGGAGCATTGCGTTGTTGTAGCGGAGGGGCTTGCGTGTTCTTCTGACCTAATAACTAGCCTACTAGATCACAGAAGTAATCTTTATTTATCTATCTCAGTATTTTAATTAGTTTTTTCACCTTGAAGGGTGAAAGGAAAAGTAATGGAAGATTTAATAAAATTGAAGAATTTCGCAAATTAAGTTGTATTTTCTCAGAGGATAGAAGTTACGAGGGATATCTAATGGCGTGTAGCGATAGGAAACACAGTGTATGGGGCACAAAAAATTATATAAACTCAAACCGGACAGTATCAAAATCTGTTAAAATTGTGGTATTCAACAGTATTTTAGTACCATCTTTGACGTACGGGAGTGAACAACTGCTGTAGAAATGCGTGCACTTAGAAGAATACATGGGGAGACAATGTATGACAAAATACGGAATGAAATGATTAGGGATGAATGGGAGCTTAAGGCCGATATGTTCAGTAAGATGAAGAAGAGCACTCTGAAATGGTTTGGGCACGTGGAAAAAATGAATGAAGAAAGATTAACAAAATATTATAAATATGTAGTGCAAATTTGAATGGAAGGCGTTGTAGAGTAAGACCAAGGAAAATAGAGTTGAATCAAGTGAATGATATTTTGAAATAAGGAAATGTGAGAAGTAAAAGAAGTCGTAGTAGGTGTATGAATGTGAAAAAGTCGAAATATGTGTGTTGAGAAAGTCTGGTATTCTGTCCTCTCTCCTTATCCCACCAAGGAAAAGGAGTGACGATGTACGTACGTCAAATACTTTAATAAAAATATTACGACGCACATGAAACCGACGTACGTGAAATACTTTAATAAAAATATTAACAGTATTTTTGACGCCTTTTTAAAGCGAAACCAGAACTTTGTGTAGGTGGCGAAACCCTGATCTGTCAGAAGCCTGTACTCGCAGAAAAACTGCCCCAAACGAATACTCACATTTCAAATTTCAGATCGATGAATGGTAACGGGGACAGGAGTATGATCTTTGAGAGTCTCTAGGTACGAGCCATTACGGAGACAGTAAGTATACGAGTATGATTCAATCGCTTCCTTATTACCACCGTCACCGTCACTACAATATATTGGCATTCGGCATTCGTTTGATACTTTCACTCAATAGCATCTCATAAACGTCCTCCATGTTCGAAGTAGTTTACAATTTTTCTCGGACACATCATTGAATAAAAACATAAAAAAATGTGTATTTCATTTCAGAGTTGCGACAATTTTTTTTTTTTTTTTCAAAATATCAACTGCTGTAAGTTTGTACGTAAAAATAAACAAATGAAATAAATTATTCAACAAATCAAAAAAAGTTTTTACATTATCAGCGATTTCATTTGGCCTCCGAAGACTACGAATAGTTGGCACAACACTAGTTCTCTACCTGAGATTTCGTGTTCGATTCCAGACGGAACACAAAAAAAGAGTTCCAGTTTGTGTATTTTTACAAATTTACGTTTTTAACATCTTTTTGGTTGGTTGGAAAATAAATTGCCACAAACAAACCCGTAAATTTCACTGTAATTAATGAGTGTGTTATAACATATCGCATGTTCCAGACAAAAGGACGTACTCATAATCATAGATATTTGACAAGAGGACTAAAAATAGTACGAAAAAAGAATATACTTTGTTCAAGTTATTCTAAAGTTGTATAATGTATTATTACAAAATCCCTTGTGCTTCTACGAATTGATTTATGCTCGCTCGTATATGCAACAAACGCGAAGAAAAGAGGATTATAAATTATTATGGAAAAGAATATTTGAAGTAATTATACCAAAATTATATTAACTGCGTACTGCTAAAAGCGAAAAATTGATATCGTTGTATGGTACAAAAACTCTTTATAAGAAATTAATATTTTGAAAGCTTTTAAAGCCCTTTATTGACACAAATTATATCTTCTCATTAGAGTTACGGACAAATATATAAAAACTTTATTAATATACATTACGAAACTTGTAGTTCAGACTAATACTATGTAATTACTCATAGTTACTTACTTTGACAAATCAATAATAGTAAGTGACCAATTGACACACCAGACTCAGTAGGTCACGATATACACAAATATATAGTGTAATTATTTAGGTAAGTCAAAAACTGGTTACCTAGATTGGCGGGTTGGGTTATCTGTCTCTATCGTCTACTTCTGAAATGAAGTTCTTGTGTATATTGACTTTGTTATTATTCGAGAGATGTTCGACGACCTTAGTGGCATGGTTGGTAATATGCCTGTCTTCCAACCCGGGGATCGCGATTCCGGTTCGAGTCCCGATTTTTTTTAAATATTCCAATCTGGTTAAGGCCTGTTTTACATATTTCTAGTTAATTAGAAGAGATTCCCCCATCACAGCGAAAGTGGAATACAATACATAATAATACGGTAACGTAAACGCTCTTTAAGTTATTCTGGTCTTTAAACGATTCTAGAGAAATTGCCACATTTTCATTAAAGTCAATACTTTTAAGGAGTACTAAATTTTATTCAAAGGAATCAATGTATCGTTGCAACTAATTAAATAAAATATAACATGGACGACCGCAATGCACTATCTCAGGTAATAATTGGTTTTGCCATCTTAAGAGTGTGGCTTATTTTAATTAGCTAAATACGGAAACAAAATAAATAATGACCGTGCTAAGTAGGATATTTATACGAGTATGTCACAGATAAGTACAATTCTGTATCGACAAATACTGTATTTTATTTTTTCATATAAAAATAGCTGATTACAATTGATAGCACCCTTTGGAAATAGCGTGGAGTCTTTTTATCCAGTTCATTAGAACTCATAATCTAACTTTATTATTAGATCATGATAATGTTGCAACATTCCCGAGTTGATGTATAGATGTCAGCATTTCTGGAATCATTCGTCTGATAACATCCTTTGGAAATAGCGTGGAGTCTTTTTATCCAGTTCATTAGAACTCATAATCTAACTTTATTATTAGATCATGATAATGTTGCAACATTCCCGAGTTGATGTATAGATGTCAGCATTTCTGGAATCATTCGTCTGATAACATCCTTTGGAAATAGCGTGGAGTCTTTTTATCCAGTTCATTAGAACTCATAATCTAACTTTATTATTAGATCATGATAATGTTGCAACATTCCCGAGTTGATGTATAGATGTCAGCATTTCTGGAATCATTCGTCTGATAACATCCTTTGGAAATAGCGTGGAGTCTTTTTATCCAGTTCATTAGAACTCATAATCTAACTTTATTATTAGATCATGATAATGTTGCAACATTCCCGAGTTGATGTATAGATGTCAGCATTTCTGGAATCATTCGTCTGATAACATCCTTTGGAAATAGCGTGGAGTCTTTTTATCCAGTTCATTAGAACTCATAATCTAACTTTATTATTAGATCATGATAATGTTGCAACATTCCCGAGTTGATGTATAGATGTCAGCATTTCTGGAATCATTCGTCTGATAACATCCTTTGGAAATAGCGTGGAGTCTTTTTATCCAGTTCATTAGAACTCATAATCTAACTTTATTATTAGATCATGATAATGTTGCAACATTCCCGAGTTGATGTATAGATGTCAGCATTTCTGGAATCATTCGTCTGATAACATCCTTTGGAAATAGCGTGGAGTCTTTTTATCCAGTTCATTAGAACTCATAATCTAACTTTATTATTAGATCATGATAATGTTGCAACATTCCCGAGTTGATGTATAGATGTCAGCATTTCTGGAATCATTCGTCTGATAACATCCTTTGGAAATAGCGTGGAGTCTTTTTATCCAGTTCATTAGAACTCATAATCTAACTTTATTATTAGATCATGATAATGTTGCAACATTCCCGAGTTGATGTATAGATGTCAGCATTTCTGGAATCATTCGTCTGATAACATCCTTTGGAAATAGCGTGGAGTCTTTTTATCCAGTTCATTAGAACTCATAATCTAACTTTATTATTAGATCATGATAATGTTGCAACATTCCCGAGTTGATGTATAGATGTCAGCATTTCTGGAATCATTCGTCTGATAACATCCTTTGGAAATAGCGTGGAGTCTTTTTATCCAGTTCATTAGAACTCATAATCTAACTTTATTATTAGATCATGATAATGTTGCAACATTCCCGAGTTGATGTATAGATGTCAGCATTTCTGGAATCATTCGTCTGATAACATCCTTTGGAAATAGCGTGGAGTCTTTTTATCCAGTTCATTAGAACTCATAATCTAACTTTATTATTAGATCATGATAATGTTGCAACATTCCCGAGTTGATGTATAGATGTCAGCATTTCTGGAATCATTCGTCTGATAACATCCTTTGGAAATAGCGTGGAGTCTTTTTATCCAGTTCATTAGAACTCATAATCTAACTTTATTATTAGATCATGATAATGTTGCAACATTCCCGAGTTGATGTATAGATGTCAGCATTTCTGGAATCATTCGTCTGATAACATCCTTTGGAAATAGCGTGGAGTCTTTTTATCCAGTTCATTAGAACTCATAATCTAACTTTATTATTAGATCATGATAATGTTGCAACATTCCCGAGTTGATGTATAGATGTCAGCATTTCTGGAATCATTCGTCTGATAACATCCTTTGGAAATAGCGTGGAGTCTTTTTATCCAGTTCATTAGAACTCATAATCTAACTTTATTATTAGATCATGATAATGTTGCAACATTCCCGAGTTGATGTATAGATGTCAGCATTTCTGGAATCATTCGTCTGATAACATCCTTTGGAAATAGCGTGGAGTCTTTTTATCCAGTTCATTAGAACTCATAATCTAACTTTATTATTAGATCATGATAATGTTGCAACATTCCCGAGTTGATGTATAGATGTCAGCATTTCTGGAATCATTCGTCTGATAACATCCTTTGGAAATAGCGTGGAGTCTTTTTATCCAGTTCATTAGAACTCATAATCTAACTTTATTATTAGATCATGATAATGTTGCAACATTCCCGAGTTGATGTATAGATGTCAGCATTTCTGGAATCATTCGTCTGATAACATCCTTTGGAAATAGCGTGGAGTCTTTTTATCCAGTTCATTAGAACTCATAATCTAACTTTATTATTAGATCATGATAATGTTGCAACATTCCCGAGTTGATGTATAGATGTCAGCATTTCTGGAATCATTCGTCTGATAACATCCTTTGGAAATAGCGTGGAGTCTTTTTATCCAGTTCATTAGAACTCATAATCTAACTTTATTATTAGATCATGATAATGTTGCAACATTCCCGAGTTGATGTATAGATGTCAGCATTTCTGGAATCATTCGTCTGATAACATCCTTTGGAAATAGCGTGGAGTCTGTTTATCCAGTTCATTAGAACTAATAATCTAACTTTATTATTAGATCATGATAATGTTGCAACATTCCCGAGTTGATGTATAGATGTCAGCATTTCTGGAATCATTCGTCTGATAACATCCTTTGGAAATAGCGTGGAGTCTTTTTATCCAGTTCATTAGAACTCATAATCTAACTTTATTATTAGATCATGATAATGTTGCAACATTCCCGAGTTGATGTATAGATGTCAGCATTTCTGGAATCATTCGTCTGATAACATCCTTTGGAAATAGCGTGGAGTCTTTTTATCCAGTTCATTAGAACTCATAATCTAACTTTATTATTAGATCATGATAATGTTGCAACATTCCCGAGTTGATGTATAGATGTCAGCATTTCTGGAATCATTCGTCTGATAACATCCTTTGGAAATAGCGTGGAGTCTGTTTATCCAGTTCATTAGAACTCATAATCTAACTTTATTATTAGATCATGATAATATTGCAACATTCCCGAGTTGATGTATAGATGTCAGCATGTCTGGAATCATTCGTCTGATAACATCCTTTGGAAATAGCGTGGAGTCTTTTTATCCAGTTCATTAGAACTCATAATCTTGCTTTATTATTAGATCATGATAATATTGCAACATTCCCGAGTTGATGTATAGATGTCAGCATGTCTGGAATCATTCGTATGGTGGCACCCTTTGGAAATTGCGTGGAGTCTTTTTATCCAGTTCATTAGAACTCATAATCTAACTTTATTATTAGATCATGATAATATTGCAACATTCCCGAGTTGATGTATAGATGTCAGCATTTCTGGAATCATTCGTCTGATAATATCGTTTGATGCATATTACCCGTATACTTCTTATTCACTATTGATATTTTAGAGCTTCTTTCATTCCATACGAATTTAGTCAGTAGCATTTAGAGCTGGCTTTTTACAAAACCAAAAACAATGCGTTCTTGGGGTAATATTTTGTAATGTAATTACATTTTCCTTGCATACAGCTCAACTAAGGGGACTTGTTGCTACGGGGACTTGTTGATAATCTCTTTCAACCAACTAGCAAAATATTAATGAGACCTTAAGTCAAAATTAGGCTAAAACGTTTTTTAATTTTACATTTTTTTATTGATTACCAACAAGAATTGAACCCGCCACCCCGTTGTTGGGGGACAGACATCTTACAAATTAGAGCAAAACAGCCCTTAACAGTATTAATTTAAATCAACTAACGATGAAAATAATATGGCAATTTTTAAAACAGCACAAATTAAATAAAAACGCTCAAAGCCCTTTCAGGCAAACACTCGAAGACCGAAGAATACTATTATCCGAGAAATATGTCAGAAGATATTATTAAAAAAGCGGGGAAAAGTACTTGCAATATCATGTGGAAAGGATGGACAAAACAAGAGTTCCCTAAGATATAATTCAAGTTGAACCACATAAAATAAGATCACGTTAATACGTATCAAAAACAAAATAAATTAATTAAAAGTGAGGAATATATTTTAGTTCATGTATTATCATTTTAGTTGAACATTTTTAACTGTTCCGCCTCCCCATCTTATCTTGACAAAACATTCAACTATTTTCATATTGGCCTATTGGCTCACGCTGTTCAAACTTATTCGTTTTGCGTCGCCCTTTACTGTATATGCCGTAAGGCTCTATAAATAGTAAACCAACGTATGTTAAAGTCACCTCATAATTGGCCTTAAAATTACCTCTTTCTTTTTTCCATCGATTTTTTTTTTTCATTTATGAATTTTGAACAAAGTAATTATAATTTTGTAACCATGTTATTTATTTACTGCTGTTTGGTTTGTCGAAAGAGATTGCCTCCTGGCAATAAGCCCACTAAATTGTACTCTCACAATGAAGTGTCAAATAAATGTATAAGTGTATTTGGATAACCCGCTGGCAATCTTTCTCCTGGAAAACCACCAAAAAGATGGAATGATATGAGGGAATCAGCATCTTAAGAGAATTAGATCTGATTTAATCAGACCACAGGTCTAATTCGATGGGAAGAGGACGAATAACGTTTTAATGTGAAAAAATGTTGTTATGTTATTTAATAGTTTAATGCTCTAATGGTTTAGGAACTATCAATGTTCCTGAGGAAAAAATGTTTTTCTGAAGAAAATATATATTTTTTTAAATATACTCGTATCTCACAGTATATTGAAATTAAATTGACGCATGAGCGTTTTTGACGTCTTGCTTTTTTGTCGTAATGTAGAGAAATATTGGTGACATTCTGAGAGAAAATTTGACTAGTGTAAAGAAACCAACATTCATTTTACGGTCACAATTAAAATTTTCTTCTGAAATAAAAATATATTCGTTTCACCGTTTACAATAACGATCCGATTTGGGATATTTTTCTTATAGGAATATGTTTTTTTAGTCTTTTTAGATCTACAATCTTTGACGGTTTCTAGTGAGTTCTAGTCCTCCGTTTCAATTACCAAGGTTTTGTTTAAGGGTTAATTTCATTTTCACACCTTATTTTATCTACATATGTATCTTTCTATAGTTCACTAGCTAACTTGTGTCAATTTTTAGAGCACCATATAGCGACAAAAGGCGGCATCATATTATGATGAATTAGCCTAGCCGGTGGCGTTATACTCGTAATATATAATAACTTGAATCTACTTGCGAACAAAACTCATGCATAATAAGCTCAAACAGGTGCAAGGATATTGCATTGTATCGTATTGCACTTTCAATGTGCCTATAGAGTACAACCTGGTCGCCTTATTGTCATGTGGCAATCTCTTCCAACCAACCAGAAAGATCTTAAAGAGACTTAAGTGCAAACCATACCAGAATCTTTTTGTTAAAAAAAATCTGTGTTTCAACAATCTGGCTCGTCTTACCAACTATGCCGCGAAGGCCATAGGCCACGAAGCATACACCATCAATAGGATGGGTAGACATTTCCTCGATCGCAGGGCATTACCTTTCACATTTTTTATATAATAGAAATACGATGAGTAAGCTAGTTAAAATGAAAAATTATAAAGAAACGACATTCTTCTACAGCAACGTTGGATTCTTAAAATATTTAGCACTATCAGAATTGTGACCGTCATTCACAGTTATCGAGTGGGTTCTTCAACGCACCCCACCCCGTTGATGACCCATCGCTCCCTTCATAAAGAGACATTGTGCTCCCGCGTGATACCTACAGATACATTAAATGTGGAATCTTTGCATAGTGGTGAATAGCAGTTAAGAATTTGATCGAAGATATGAAGAGTGGAGATCTCGCAGTATTCGAGTAGGTTCTCGGATTCGTCATGGCGATGAGTGCGCGATGGCTGACACCGAAGAGCCGGGGTTGCGCGGAGGGGGGCGCGTGTAGGCCGCTCCGGGGGCCGCGCTAAAAGCAGCCCGCTATTTCTGTCGGCCTCCCACCGCGAGCGGCCCCGAGCGCCACTATCCGCTCACGACTCGCGACCGACCGACGTCTTGGACAAGTCTCGGGGATGACTTGACTTCTGCTAAATGAACTCGTGGACTATTTAAAGTGGTTTTATATTGAGATGAAACTAAGAACGAAACGATTTATTTATTTATGAACGATTTTTATATTTTTTAATTTATATAAGTTCTCGTGAGTGATTTCCTCTAGTTTTTGAAGTGTACGCACAAAGTGACAAAATGTATCAACAGAACTCGGAAGAAAAGACTTTTAGCTCTGCGGAGCAGAGTATGGACAGGCAGGAGCAGCGCGTGACCCGCTCGGAGCAGCACTTCACGCGCCAGGTCACCAGCCAGCAGCGAGGTGAACACCGGCCTGGGCCGCCAGGGTCCCATCCCTTACTTACCCCCACTGACCCTCGTATGACTACACATCGGACTTATTGTATTGTGCCTTCTATACACTGGCTCTCGCTAATTGGTTTGCACTATGTCCATTTCTCAATTGGTATACACTATGTTCATTTGTGAAACCCACTATTATTAGTTTACTTTATCCATTTTAAAACATATATTTCACTCCCTGTAATTATTGTTTACACAATATTGATAAAATGATAAATTAAGTGAATTAAAATATATTTCATAATATGGACATGGTACAAATTAATTCTCAACGAGCGTTTTGTGTTTAATTTTGAAGCTCGATCTCTGCTCATGATTGAATGTGTATCTGATTATAATTGATTAAATAACTACAAATATCATATACAAAATAAACAAACAAAGTTTTTGATTCACGCTTTAGGATTGCAAATTTATATGTAAAAAATATTCGAATTCTATGGTAAACATGTTTTACGGATGAGTATTGCAAATATTTAAAAATGTCATTATTTTTATAAATTTTGTTAAAATGTACACTATTTTCCAGGAGGCAGATTGGAGGCCCTTGAGAACAAATCAACTGAATATACATTGAACTATGTTGCGAGTTTTTTTATTACTTTTACTATGTGTTTTGTTTCATTAGTATTGATCTACATTTTATTCCAAAATACAATACACAAAGATAATAAATACACACTACTATCTCACTAAAACCAGGATACTCTTAAATATTAACTTCGTGAACATTTTTTTCTCCCTTCTACTCTTGAATTATTTTCTGATGAATCGTCCCTTTTGTATATTAAATAACATTCATTTAAAAAATACATTATTCTGCAATTTCCATTTTGTTTGCTCAGTAATTTTCAATAGCATAAAAATAATCATGGATGTCTTCGTGTGTTCTACAAATTAACGCCTCAATTCATGGAATGTTCCCAAAAGTCATTAAATTTTCTGGCACTGAACTCGGACGGCTTTCTCATTGCAAAACATTAAATTAAGAAAGAATGCTTATGTTATAAGCAGGAAGAGCTCGGTGATTCTCGATCTAATTTTGACTACTGGGTAGGCGGATCGGCTCATGGCTCGGATTCAATGAGCGAAACTCGAACTCGTCGACTTGATGACAAATAATCGATTAAATCGATAAACACCCCCGTCCGTTCCAAAAAATACCTTAAACGTATACATTTTTTTATTGTTATTTATTATACTCTCAAATATCCTTCTTGTTGTTTCCTTCCCTTACGATTTCGACTTCTTACATACATACAAACACTCATGTTTTTTTTAAATATGAATACAAAAAAACGTTTACATCAGGTAACATTTCGCATCAAATATATTTATTATAATCAACTACAGGAACTCTAATTACACATAATTTTCAAGTGCTAAAAATACACTTATAAATCATTATTGATCGCAAAACCGAATAAAAAAATATATATTTTGGCGAATATTTCATATCTTGGTATTTTTTTTTTGAACATTTTTAATTATAACAGTGTGAAGATCCTGTAGTAGCAAAAATATACATATTTCGCAACCTGTACACAAAATAAATTCGCAATTAATATTGGCAACCCGTCCCTTCTGTGTGGGCAACTTCTTAAACAAGGTAAGTACGAGTATAACTCACTCAGAATTGGTATAGCTAATTAATAGGTAATCAAATAATATTATGTATTTTTCTTTATTTCCAAACTTGATCCAATGTAACTTGGGTAATCATTTCAAATATGGCTTTGCATTTTCTAAACAAAACATTCTATTGTAATTGAATTAAGAGGTAACCTTTGTTTACACATTAGAATGTTATTGTCTTTTAATTAAATTGATTAACAAATATAGTCAGAAATGTTGATTTATATTGTAGAATACATCAGTGGCACTGCGATAAATTATCTATATAGCTTGTTACAATTTAAGCAAAAAACATTTTCTTTTTCTAAAATTTACGAAATCGTCTTATTTGTATTTGGATGTGTGTTATTTGTTGAATAATGTGTTTAAAATATTAGCGAATTCGCAAATGAGTACTTTTTACATGTTCGTTCTCAACTAAACATTGAAAGTAATGTAACGAACTTAGCTATACAAATTTTGAGTTTTATTTTGTTTATAAATTAGAATAAATATGCATCTGATGAATATGAATTATAACCGTATATTTATGATATGTGGTAAACATTATTCGCTCCGCTGCTGGTTTTTATACTCGTAGTTGCTAACAATCGTATTTAAAAACACTCGAGGAAGTCTCCGAGTTGAAACTGTAAATTTTATTCCACTTTTATATCTCAAAGTAATTATTTCATATTTGCTCTTGAATTTTAAATTTTTATACGAAGTTCTATTTTTATCTCGGTAAAATATTATTTATATATAAAAACAATCGGCATATTATTTCGGAATAACGGAATCAAAATGAACAAACAGTTAACTGCATAAATAGCTTAATTTTTTAAAACATACAATTTAAATTTAACTGCATTTTATCGCATATATTATATTTTCACTAATAGACTATTTTTTATTTAAATTGTTATTTATTGATTCTACAAAATTTATTTAAAAGCTAGTTTCAAACACCATATTGATAGAGGTTTAATATTTTGATAATTTTAATATTTTTATGCCCACAATACACGTCGAGAAAAATATACGTAAAACGCATTTTTAAATTATGCGTTTCAACAATCGATCATTTACATATTTTATGATTATCAAAACCACTGAAAATCACGTAACTACAAATATAGATCAACGCGTGTGCTTCTGTTTATGTGTCTTGTAAGCGGTAGTTACCACAAACAATACGAATATTGAAATGCTCGAAACGTGATTCTTTAATTATGTTATGTTACATTATATCTCATTATGACTAAACAAATTACTCATCCGCTCGCTCTAATGAAACATCACAATTTTTTTTTATTCAATGATACAGTTGTTTATTTTTGTTTCTCTCTAAAACATAAAAAAAAAAACATTTATTTGCGTCATAAAACTTCGAAATATATATTGTGAAGAAAAAACTGCTAACGTTGTTTCTATACTAGAGTATTTTAAGAATATTTATTAGATCAAAAAAAGTAAGACATTTTTTACT
Source organism: Odontocerum albicorne (assembly GCA_949825065.1). Taxonomy (NCBI): domain Eukaryota; kingdom Metazoa; phylum Arthropoda; class Insecta; order Trichoptera; family Odontoceridae; genus Odontocerum; species Odontocerum albicorne. The sequence continues at coordinate 22,460 of CATKWJ010000945.1, forward strand.
AATCTTTTAAAGCAGTTTCTATAAAAAATATTGTACAGTGTTCAATTGTTTTTTTGCGCCACCAAACAAATTTATTTCGTCTTCTTTTTGTAGCAAATATGTTTTTAAAAACTTCAGGTAAATATGAGATGAAAAAATAGAATCATTCGAACAAAATTGAAAAATATCGACAGTGAATGCTAATAATATCTAAAACTCCATATTCTCGACTGGATTCATCTGGTATCTAATGAGACAGTTAAGTCATAATTTCATATTGTTTACAGATAAAAATATCGACAGTGAATGCTAATAATATCTAAAACTTCATATTCTCGACTGGATTCATTTGGTATCTAATGAGACAGTTAAGTCATAATTTCATATTGTTTACAGATAAAAATATTTGAAACTATTTCTGAATGTATAAAAGAGACTCGCAGACCTGTTACATTTGTTGATAGTATTTAGCGGTTTTATAAATGTAATTTCCCCATTCTTTCATAATGTAATTTAAAAAAAGATATGGCGATATTAGATAGCACGTTCGACCAATAGGTACAAATTACTAACAAAAAATATGATGAGTTGGAGTATCACAATAATTATAATAAATTCAAGTCGATGGTAATATTCAATTATATACGTGACTAAACTTTTTTGAATGCAGCATTTTTTGCCCAATTTATCACGCATTCCCAAAACAAATATAAAAATATTCGATATGTTTTAAATTGTTTAATTTCAACCTTTATTGGACTCATTTTAAAACGAGAGTTATCCAAATAAGTATATTTTCTTACAATTATTACTACCAATATTAATAAATTTTATCGATAAAACAGGATAGTTCGTGTACAAAGGAAGGAAATGATGGAAGTCAGAATGTATGATATATAACAATTATAGCATTTGTTTCCTAAATATATAATAATATTAAAATAAGAATAGACGATATGTTTAGATTTTAAAAAGAAGTAAAGACAAGTTATTTACCCAGTTTGTAAAATTTCAATTCCTTTAAAATAAATTAAAATTATCAATCTAGTCTTAATATTGCTAGAGCCGATCGTGGTTACTTCGTGGTTTAGACTTCTCGTTGAATATTTCATTTTAAACCCTAGAGAATACTTATTATTACTAATTAATATTATGTTACAACAATTGCGATAGGAAAGAATATGCCTTTTTAATCAATTATAAGATAAAGTTAACGTTAATAAGTCTATTCGGATAACGTTTTGTAAAAAATAAGAAAATTTATGGTTAAACTATCTGCAATTATATAAATATAAGAATAGGAAGATTCGTCAAATTTAATCTAAGAGCACTTATCGTTAAGATAATTATTAAACTCGTAAATGTGTCAAAAAGCTGCTCAGTAGAGGATACCAACTAAATATATTATTAAAAAAATAAGTAGAATAAATACATAAATAAAATGGCAAATAAATATATTGAATATACCACATATTAATAAAAAATAGTTTTCTTAATCTTAGCTATTTCGTTTAATATACTCGTACTTTTATCGATTTCACTCATTTGAAAGGCTTTTGGAGAAAAGGCTATTAATGTTGTGTTATTCGTTGTTCCTGATCCTTTGTTTCTGACTTTGCATCAAAAAAATAATAAAAGGTTTTCAATCATAAAAATAGCTGATGGCAAGAATTTTGTTCTTGCGCGTACTCTTGAAGAAGTGTTTTATGGGTTTAGGCATCGATGTTATTTTTGTTATGAAAGAATATATTTTTTTATAAAAACATGAGGTTAAAGAAAAGTAAATTTGTAAGTGGTCTTTAAATTTTTCGATTTTATCATTGTTTTTTCGAATTCACACATTTTTTTTATTATTATGACGTTAAAAATTATATCAATGCCTACTTTGAAAGAATTCTTTAATTTAAAATAAAAATCACTAAAATGATCAGTTATTTTACTATAGTACTCGTATTCTTCTTTTCCTATCCATTGGATACTTTTTTCAATATGGCAAACTCATATATCCAACCACTTAGTCATTTTCTTTATTGTTTAAGGGTGTGACCAATTCATATGAAACGAGAAGAATGGAAAACATGTATTTGTAGTCAGAATTATTTCATCGATCGATTAATCGTAGCAAGCACGTAGCACGGACGAGTTTGTTTCGATTCTATTATTTTCATTCAAAACTTATATGTATATCATCTTTTTTCAACTAAAACTCAATGTTACTTTTCTTCCGTCATTCATACAAATTTATTTTACAAAAATAAACGCATTAAAAATTGTTGATTACGTGAAAAAATGTTAACATCTTATTTGTTCTGAATAAATTTCCATTCTAAATCAAATGACATATGATATGTTGAACAAGCAGTGTTAAAGCAAAATTTAATGCAGCGGACGTATACGCCTTTATTTGTCCGCGGCTGCGCACCCTCGCGCGCTGAAAATAGCCATTGCATGCATATATTCCGA
>CATKWJ010000946.1:2500-42500 GCA_949825065.1 Odontocerum albicorne
CGCTTACGTAGGGACAACATTCCGAAATACATATCTAGAAGTCTTTTTTTAAGAAGAAAAATGTAATGATATAAATTCAAATTTAATTGAAAGATTTCTGATTTTCAAAGGAACCACGGTAGTGAAATCAAATAAACCACTTTAACCAAATTAGCAATACCACATCCCTCTGAGAAGTAATAATAACCTTGTACACAACACTTAAACCACATTAGGCATTTCTTTTTTTTTTTTAAATAACTTCCGTAATCCCTACCAAGTAGAATACATACGTATCGCCAACTAGGCCACGTGGATCATCCACAAAAATTATATTAATAATACTGTATTACAATCATAAATAAAATATACAACTTGTTTGTGGTGATGGTCAAATCTCAAAATCCTTAATGATAATAGTTTTATTTATTTATTTAACACTTTATTGCAAAAATAATCTGGCGGGCTTATTGCCAGGCGGCAATATCTTCCAACCAACCATACAAAAGTAAACGTAGCAAGTTACATGGTAGCAAAAACATTTAAATGACTACCCATCTCCACGAAATCCATGAACATATACGTGAACACACGCCTATAAACCCCACACAGATGAACAATCACCCTTACATTCCTTTTCATATGAAGTAAGATATCATATACCAAAGTGAAAGGTATGGGGGAGAGGAAATAAAAATCTGGAATGAAACACGTCATATTACTGACAAGAAATTAAGAGATTTTTAAGTTGATTCTTAGAGCATACCAAGGAAGGGGCGAGTGTAACTGGTTCCAGAGTCTCACTTAACATTTTTTATTAAATTTCATTCAGCAAGATATACGTTAAAGAGTCCTTAAGTGAAAATGAGTCTGGAATCCTTTATTTAAAAAATTTGGTTAAGCGGGAATTGAATCCACAACCCCTGAGCTGGAGACAAATGTCTTATCAACTGGGGCACAGGGGCAACTTAAAGTTTCCCGTCAAAAAATGGTATTCCTACTTTGACATATTTTAATAGCTAAGCATATAATATGAAGAATTATATACGAGTACTTGATTTGATGCTTGAGCTTAAAGCTATAGTACGAAAAACTTATTCCGAATAACATCAATCTTCTTTTAAATCATTTGGTATGATTAAAGCTGATTTAAATTACCAAAATGTTAAGATAAGTTAAGAATTCATAATTCTTTTAGTCATTTAAATTCCCGCAACTAACTATATTTAAATAAATTTCCAGAAGTCGTAATCCTTAAGTTTTTCATTTTTTAAGCAATATTCTTATTAATTTCTTTATTTATATTGAACATCTTATCTTATTTATATTGAAAAGAAAATAAATATTATTTCTTAAAGGATAAGGATTTAATAATAGGGGGTGAATTTAAAATTATGTCTAACTTTTTACCACAAACTTTTTAAGTCGATTATTTGTAGAAAAATGTAACATACATATCATATATTGAAAAAAAATGAATGATCGAGGTATTTAATTAATCAACAATCGGTAAAAAGCGTACACCTATTTTTTTTATGTTTATATGCCCTCAATAAGATAAAGACAACAACCTAGTTTACTAGGAACACTACAAATAAGACGCAACAAACCCAGATACATATAAATTGAATGTCCACTTTAAATAACCAGTCTTTTTGTTGTATTTTTTTATACAATTTATTTACACCTATACAATCAATTGTCATGTAAATGTGACACAATATCATTTCATTTATCATATTGCTCATTTTGTGTATCGATGGTTTCTGCGATTTGTTTGTTCCGGTTACCCAATACTCTAATAATAATGTTATATTTTCTTGTATAATATCACACAAGATTCTTATATGGGGAAAATTTCATGAAACATAAATCAGAGAATGTATTTAATCTTACTTTGTATGATCAAATCGTGTTAACTGAAATTATTCATGAAATGGCTTTAGCGTGGAAAATCTCTACTCAAAATGTTAACCGTCTTTGAAAATTGTGGTTACTTTGAGAACTACCAAGTGCTATATTAAATTGACTTTATTTTGAAGAAACGCCAATGACATCGTTAATATCATATCGAAATTATTAATAGTACTATCAATCAACTCATTCGTGTTGCTAAATGCATAAACCACTTAACATACACCCACTTAAATACGCAAAAAATATATAATATTTATTATCATAAGGTTTTGAACATATATTTTTGTTATTACTTTTTCCCTAGGCAAACTACCGTTTTTGATGTTAAGTTTTAGTAAGCCCAAAAAGGTCAAAAACAAAAATCATTAAGGTTTTGAGCCTTTGAGCAAAAAGCAACAAATTTCAAATGCAGTTTGCCTCTCAAGTGTCACGGAGCATACATTGATAACAAAGCTTGTGTGCAAAGAGCAATACATTAATTTTAAAGACAATTTATATCCCTATTTTCTAATTTTTCAGAAGTTTACTGTTTAAATATACAAAAATGTTTATTTTTTACAAATTCGATAGAATATGTCAATTCGGTATTATGACACTCTGTAAAAATAGCGGCAAACTTTATAAATTATTAGAAATACATATATTGATGATTAGTTTGCTCTTTCAATTAAAATTAATTTGAATTAAAAATAGGTTTAAAATTAATTAAATTGTAACAATATTCCTTCCTTGTTTGATCGAGACTACGAAACTTATTTTTAGAGTGAAGGATTAGTCGATTCGTCAAGTTTCTTGCAAGCGATAATACAACGCAGCTCTTGGCCAGTTACCAGGTGGCATCCTCAATACATGATTCAACCATCTCGTGCATCCTAACCTTATTGTGATGGTTATAAGCTGCTGCGTCCGAATAATAACCGAATCATTAGTCAGGGAGCGGCACCACCTGCCACCCATCATCCTCCTTATATTATTTTATCAAAACAGAAAAGTTTTCTCTTTTGAACCTTGGAAACATGCCAAGATTCAAAGCCATATAGTAAAATAAGCAGGATATATGTGCTTTAAAACCGACACTTCGTCTTCAGACATTTTCAGAGTATGATATATATTTTTTATAAAAAAAATCATAGGAAGTATTAAATTATGTTATGTGTCGACTTTGTTGGTTTCTTTTTCCAATAACAATATTTTAATAAAGAATTTCAAACAAATGTTATCATTTCGTCATACTGTAAAAAATATGATCACACGTGTATGGTATATCCAAATATTACGCCAAACACCAATGGTTTTAAAAAGACAATGATTAAATCTTCACTTTCTGTCGATTATCTTAGGTGTGTTGCGTAATACATATAATCTGCGTGAAAAATTCTTTTTTTTTTCATAGAATGAAATATCTCTCTGATCCGTTGACAGCAGAATGTTTTGTATACCGACGCATCACACATCATCGTTTGCAGTTCACTTAGCATGGCTTTAGATTAAACTTCCTGACTTCGTCAGCTGTGCTACATCCATATCAATATTTATTAATAAACTAAAGGAGTATTTTTCATCTCACAATATTCCTCTTCATTAACTTGTCCTTATTTTCCTATGATTTATATTTTACTTAAAATTCTGTAAGTTTACCACAAATGTTATTTTATACATTACGGTAAACACGATCATGGATACCAATAATAATGCATTCATACAAACCACCACGCCATCTCCTTCTCGGGGTAGACTGAGAAGACACGCATTATATCGACACGCATCCTTAGCCTCCTCCACCTCCATACACCGCATAAATTTCCTACGATTTATCTGACTATCTACATTTCCTTATTTCAAAATATCATTCACTTGATCTAACCATTAATAAATTTTACTAATTAAAAAAGTTGAAAAGAATTAAATTAATCTTCAATATAACAACATTTTCCAGGAAAATAATAGCATTTACATATTATATATATATATATATATATATATATATATATATATATATATATATATATATATATATATATATATATATATATATATATATATATATATATATATATATATATATATATATATATATATAAATATATATATATATATATATATATATATATATATATATATATATATATATATATATAGACAAGTTTAAATCTCCGCACAATATAAAAAAAAGTTAAGAAAATATTCTTAGTAATTCCGAAATAAAGCAGCACTCTCTTCAAATGATCATTAAGTCTAATAATCCTGCAATGGTTTTAAGCTTGTAAGCTCGATTGATTGGGCTCAACAAGACAATGTTGTCTTCCAACCGCGCTCTTCAATATGGTATGTCCGCATGAGCTATGTCGAGGAGCACCAAATGAAGAAACAACTAAATGATTTCGATAATTATCAAAACGTTAAATAAATGAAAATATAATTGGCAGTGAAGATAAATTAAAAAAAGACATTTGAACGCCTTAAAATGAAAAAAAAAACGGAATATTACATTCTCATACGCTAATTTCTTTACAGTAGGTAGGCTGCCTTATCAAGCACCCTCTCATATAATGAAAAAGCTTTGAACTCAATTTCAGTGAATATTATATAAATTAATGACTCGGTTAGTCTTAACGATTTAAATCTCTGAGTTTTTCCTTTTGAAATCTGATTTTATAATTCATTTAATTAGTCTTTTATTAGATAAATATACATTATTTTATTACGGAAAGCTTTTCGGTTGGCTGTTCTTGGTGAACCTCCATAATAAACAAAAATAACATAAAAAGTGACTTTACTTACTTTTCCGGTTACCCATTTACCACTCAGAATGGGCTTATATATGTGCTAAAAATAAGTAAAATAAAGAAATAATATTGAATTCAAACTTTGTTTTATTTAAGGTATGGCTTGAAATTAATTCAACATGAATCTTATTGATTCAAGTTTGACAGAACGTGAAATTAAAAAAAATACATATTTTCTAGAAAACGTTTCATTAAAAACCAAAAAGAAAGGTTATTATCGTAAAAAAAACACCAAAGTATTCAATACATCATATTATCTTTAAAACTCTAAATGAAAAGTTTTGAAATTTTCAAAGCGTTACAGACTTTTTGAAAAACATTTAATTTTGTTCGTTTGAAGTATCGATATTCATCATTTTTCTGCTTAGCTGATCTCAAATAATAAAAAATTACCTAAATTCATTCACAATAGATTACACAGCTTATTTTTTTTAATATATAGTATGTTATCAAACTATTTTGATAATTGTTATCAAAACAAAAAATGCAAATAAAATAAGCTAGTTTATATGTATAAAACACAAAAATGGTGTGATAAAATCAATTTAAAACGATTGTAAGCTTCAATTGAATTTAAAAAAAATCAAAGCCAAAAATCTTTCACATTTTATTAATTTTATGTATGAAAGAAAAATAATAGCTAATACGATTTTAAGTCAGTTAAATTATAGTTTTATTACATAAGACTTAAATTGTAAACAGCACAACCTGGAATGCTTATGCCGCGTGACTTTTTTCAAACCAACCTTAAAAATATTTCACAGCCTGTACTGATGCATATTATTATTAAGATCGCCATAGAAAATCATACTCGAACAAACATTATACCAATGGACTCCGGAGATCGGCAATCTAAATTTACGGTTTATCCAAGTTCACATATTTTGGCAAAGAAAGGCAATTGATTTAGTAATACGAACAAAAATGTAATGTTAACCTCACGTCATTGTTTGAGTCATAAATTTTATAACATTAATTCAACAAGTCAACTTTTGTTGTATTTTAAAAAACAATCCATTACATCCAGGATGAAACTTTTTAATCTAAGTCACCAAATACTCGTACCCCCGATTTCAATTGGTTACGAAGTAATTCGTCACGATGTTTATCCAAAGTTATGATGATCAAAAAGTGAGAAAAGAAAACAAGTGCGATATATAGGTGAATAATAAAAGATTGGATGGAAAAGTTATATAATATTGAACAGCGTGTAACAAAAGGAAACAAAAGTCAATGGGACCCTTCAACGCATATACTCGAACCGAGCAGTATCAAAACCTGCTAAGATTATAGTCCACAGCAGTATTCTCGTACCAACTTTGTATGTATGGAAGGGGAACGTGGACCCGGAGTAAACTGGAAATCGAATTAATGCTGTAAAAATGTTTGCACTCAGGAAAATACATGGGGTGACAATGTGTGACATAATACGGAATGAAGTGATTGGGGATAAATGTGAACTTAAGGCCAATGTGTTAGTAAGATGAAACATAGCACTCTGAGCTAGTTTGGATATGTAGAACGAATGAACGATGAAAGACTAAAAAAACGTATATAAAGTGATAATGTAAGTGAAAGACATGTCAGAGGAAGACCAAGGAAAATGTGGTTTGATCGAGTGAATGATTTTTTGAAAGATAAAAGCGTAAAAAGACAGAGTTATAGTAGGTGTTGTGTGTGAAAGTGTATGGATACGGAAGAAGCGTAGAATGTGCATCGAGATTGGAAAATCTGGAACTCTATCCTCTCTGCATACCCCAACAGGAAAATTGCGTGATGGTACGTATGTATAGATACGATGTAATTCGGCTAACTAGACTATTAGGAATAGAATTAAATATAGTCAATTTGTTGTTATGATCAACCTAGGTGTCCAGAAGCCTGTATAACCCAGAACTTAAATAAATCATCATTTTTCGAAAATCGTTTTTATAGCGGAGGTATTCGAGCCATTGAAAAAATATTTTCATTTGGTATGGAAAATTTAGGTGGATAGTTCTAATTAGCATTTAAACTATTCAGTGATTATTATGATATTCGAAAGGTGCAGCAATAACTTCTTTTTTTCATTTTAGACCCTATATTAAAAAAATGGTTTCAAAAGCAAAAGAAATGACATCAATTTCTTTATGAATAGCGCCACAGGAACAGGTGTTTTCCAAAATAATACTACTATTTTTCCAGAATACGATTGTTTATCAGCCGTTTTAGACATTAATAGTGTTCTAGTGGTTTTAGTTACATGAAAATAATCATAATAAATTTAATAACAGACAAACCGACTTTAATTATTTCGGAACAGGATTGTTTTTTAGCAATTTTTCCCTAATGGGACTGCTAATTAGCCGTTTTTTTCGATTTAAGTTTATTCTCCTCCGACGACATATGTGACCTTATGTGTAAGACGCATGACTTCTATTTCAGGGTTGGCGGGTTCCATTCCCGTGGATACTCTATATTTTTAAAAAGGGTTTCTGTTTTTGTTTTCACTAAAATACTCTTAACATAATTTTTGATGAATAAAACCAATTTCCACATGCTAATAACATAAGCTTGCTGGTTTAAGTACTATACAAACTTGTCGCCAGTTCTTCACTTGAAGCGTCGATAAATCCCTGATTATACAATATAATTATATCATCTCAATCTGGAAAACATCAATTATTTAAGGAGTATTTATGTTAAAAAATGTTTTTAAAAAGAGATTTCCACATGGCTATATATAAACACGCAGGATTTTGATGTATCGTATCACCAACGAGAGTGTATACAAAACATTACAGTACAGTATTGATACTTATAAACCCTTTTTCAAATATTAGATTAAACAAAACACCAACGGTTTTTTTTATCGAAAATATATTTTGTTTTGATTAAGGTTAGATAAACCCAAAAAACTAATACGTTGTGAGTAAATTATTTTAGGACAAGACAGAGAGAAAATCCTATTATGAAAAGTATTTTTAAAATGAAAATGAAATCCATTTTACTACTTATTTATTCCTGCCGTTAACTATAACTATATAATTGTATAATTTGCAAATCGTTATATCGAATAAGGGAGCACAATATCTGAGGAATTACTTCGAATATAAATATTCAGCTGAACATGTAAAACTCTCTCACTAATAAGGTTTTCCAAAGAAGATATTACGCTAGTTACGTAAGCGAATGTGATGTTAACGGAAAAATAACAATTCGTTATAATATTTAACAGCTAAAGGGCAAAAATCCAAATTAGATATGATAAGAATCAGTAGTATTGGCTTGTAATGAACATTTTAACAAAAGTTAAAATATTTTTTTCTGAGAAATACCTTACATAAATTTGACTTTAAAATATCTTACTTAACATAAAATTACCCCCAAGGCATCTGGTTACTTGGTTATCACCCTTAGATATTAAAAATACAGTTAGGAGACAGATTTAATTCCTACTTAAGAGAAACATTTTAAACATATCCTGCTTATATGTATTTTCAATAAAAAACTTTTATTAGATATATGAAACTTAATTTCAGGAATACCAAGAAAAAAATACATAAACATTTATTTTGAAACCCTCCTATTAATTAATTCATTCAGACCCATATTAATGATACTGGCATATTGGAGAGCATGGACAGTAGATAATATTGTTTTCGGCTCCAGTAATTGAGTCTTCGGGTTAAAACCACTGAGTTACAGTCGGTCATCGTAAATGTTAAAAATACTTCCGCTCGTGGAGAGGCAACAATATTCACATACCATACATATTGTTCGTGCGAGTACTGTTACCAGACAAACTCAATAACCAGATTAAGATTTTTTTACCAGACGAACTCAATAACCAAATAAAGTTTTTTTTTTATTTTTGGATTTCATCGGAAATCGAAACCAAAAGCCATGTGTTGGAAGATATGAAAAATCTCCGACTGGCGACAAATAATTTTAACACTCTCGATATTCCGGAAATGGTATAAAAAATACGATTTTATGTGAATCAAATGGTTCTCACATATATTAAAAAATCTAAACATTTTAGGATAACAAGTCCAAGGCAACTGTAAAAATCTTCAACCATAATATTATATTGTATGACATGCGAATATAAGTCAAAGATCAATAAAAGAAACTACAATTTTACCAAAAAATTGTACCGAATTAAATAAACTACAATTTTACCAAAATATTTGACCGAATTAAAAAAGCTACAATTTTACCAAAAAAAATTACTGAATTAAAAAAAACAGACTCAAAAATACAATATCATGTTATTGAGGATTTAAAACACAAACAAGACACAATGAACCAAAGAAAATAAAATAAAAATTAAGATTTCATAAAAAAATGTTCATCAACGATGATCAAATTGTAAAAATTATTAAAAATCCGTTGAAACAAAGGAAGTCACGTTGAAGAACATTTGAGTAATGATAGACTTGACAACCTTATCATTACTAAAGGTGTTACTTACTGGTTACGTATAATTAGAAATAAAGTCATAAATGTTCTTCATCAGAATGAAAGTAAACATTTTCTTAAATTAAAAATAGGAAATAAATTAAATCGTAGATCTTTCGAAAAACGATTTTTTTTTTCAGCAAAGATCTACTTAAAACGAAAGACTGATTCTAAAATGATTGACAAATCTTATAAACGTGGGAGAATATTATATTACGCTGTCGTTGTGTACAGTACAACCAGCGGGTTTGTATGTTCCTACCAACCAGAAAGCTAGTAGATACCTTAAACAAAAACTAGACTGGAACTCTACTTGAAATAAAATTATTCAGCAACGGGAATCGAATCCACAACCCTCGGGTCAGAACAGGCGTCTTACAAACGAGGCCATGTAGATCACATATATTTATGAGGTGCGTAGCTCCCCGGTTACGCACTGGGCTACTGTGTGGAAAGTCGCCGGTTCGAACCCCGCGCTTTTACACTCCTTGAATGATACAGACATTTCCCCCCTAGTATTCGGGGATATAAAGATACATATGACTTCGATCACATCTATTATTTTAGAAAAAAAGGTGAAACAAGGTTTAGGAGCTATGTCCTTAAGGGAGAGATGATGATGATTTGTTGATAAATAAAACTCGTTTTAGATCGCAATGCGGAAAGAGACATTTTATTGGTAGACGTAGGTATTTATACTATTCTTGAATGTGTGCGGGAATGCGAGCAAGATATCCCGCCGTCTCGTTTCTGCATTCACAATACGCTGCGTGCGTCGTGTAGGTGACAATTTATTTTGGGATTTGGCGCGACAGATGTGCTGCCGTCTCGCTCTAGCCTGGAATGCGCTCTGCGTATGACAATGAGTTGAATGACCGGCGTGTGGACCTTGTACTCGTTTGTTTTGAATTGTCAAGGTATGCAAAGGTCGCATCGCCGGTCATTGACCGAGCATATGGACGCCACAAAGGTAAAACATGCCGGTGCGCTCCGATTATCTCACTTCAGGTGTGGTATTAGACCCAACACTGCCGTGTGGCCGGTGAGTTTGATGGTATGTAACGGCTTAGTCACTTACAGAGAAAAAATATAAGAAAACTCCACGGTGCAGCTTCGCTTTCGACGAAGAGATCCTCGACTACGAAGCCCAGTAATGACGATATATTCATAGTATTTTCAGACTGAAAATAAAATCTTGTTTCTGATTTGGTATTGTCCTTTTTCATAATACAATTCGGTGAACTCATTTTCATTTTGGCGATTTCTTCCGAAACAAACAGAAAGATTTTAAAGACTTGAAAACAATGGCATGCACACTTTTCATCTTTTATGAATCTGTTATGAAAATTTAAGTTATTTGTGTTCATGTATTTGTTTCTATTTTATTTTTTTAAATTAAAGATTTATTCTGGTGAATCCTCTTTTAACCATATTAAATTTCGCACATTTATAGTACTCATACCAAATTTAGTCTTATCACTCGCATTTTATACTGACCCAATGATATTAAAATAAACAATGGAATACTTTATACATATTTTTTAAGAGAAATATTTCCTTAACACATTTAAACACAAAGGTGAAGGTTATTTATGTTGATTTCATGAAGTCTAATATAATACACGAATGAACATTTTTCATCCAGAAAATACATTTAATCTGAAAGGTAAATGTGTTCTTTACCTTTTTGTATGGTTTAACTGTATACTCTGATTAAATAAAGAATTTACATGACAAACGTTCCATACATTTTTTTTGTATTTTGACCAAACGTAACCTAAAAAATGTGAAATACTCAAATATTTATTTGTTAAAACCAAATAGTATTTTTTTTAATTCTTAAAGCGTTCAGTTGAAGATAATTGTAATAAATATTTTATTTTTACTATTAACTTTGTTTGGCGTTACTTAAAAAAAAAGAATCAATATATCCAAAATATCCTAATATCGCATAATACTAAGCAAAAAAATGCCCGTGTTATCCGAGGGTAACAACACTACGGGGTTTGAATCAACAACCTTTTGTACTTAAATCAAGCGCGGATATGCACTAAGACTTTTAAATATTTTTGATATTCAAAGGCTTGTATGTATATTATATATGCAGGCTATTCCTACTGCTAAAGGCTTGTATGTAGTATAAATATATCTGCAGGCTATTCCTATTGTCAAAGGCTTGTATGTATTATGCATACATCTGCAGGCTATTCCTACCGACAAAAGCTCATATGTATTTGCATACAACTGCAGGCTATTCCCACTGCCAAAAACGGAACATGGAATTCAAAGTTTAATGTATTTTTATTTTGTTTTAAAAAATGTCAACACATCATACCCTATTCTAAGACAACCTATCTTGACCTCATATTTATATTTATAAAATAAATTCCGATAAATAATTATCATATTTTTTCATTACACAAACTCACACGACATAGTAACAGTGAGTGTGTTTGCCTCAATGGCGTTTTAACTAAATTATAACTCTGTTTACATGAAAATTAAACCCTGGCTTCAAACCGATGATTTATCAAAAAATGAGGATATCACTAAGGACAACTTGAATATATAAAATAATATATAATACTTCTAAATAACCTTTTTGTGAACATAGTGGGTATCCGCTATGGCTTAGCTAGAAACGTCCGCGCATTAGTACATGCATAAAAATTTGCATAAAATAATGTTTTTTTTTCCAAAGTGTGTCTTTGGTAATAATTCAGTTATATATTTCTATTATTTTTTAAAGTAACGAGTTTATATAATTTTGATGAAAGCATTTATATTATTACGAGTACAACGTACGACGCGTGTAAATGCAGTATTTTCTATGATTGCCAAGTTGCGTAATATAAGTAATTAGACATTATCGTTCATAATATTGTACTTATGTTACATAACGAATTTATTGATCAATTCAAAATGTGTCTCCTGCCTAGCGATATTTCCAAGTAATTAGACATTATCGTTCATAATATTGTACTTATGTTACATAACGAATTTATTGATCAATTCAAAATGTGTCTCCTGCCTGGCGATATTTCCAAGTAATTAGACATTATCGTTCATAATATTGTACTTATGTTACATAACGAATTTATTGATCAATTCAAAATTTGTCTCCTGCTTGACGAAATTTCCCAGCTGACGTGCTCAGTCTTGGCGCTAATGTGCCGTTAATTGAAGGTTGCACGGGAGAACAGCCGAGCTCTGGTAATATGTGTACTAACTTAATTATCTTCATTATGTCAATGAATGTAATTTTAAAATATATGCACTACACTCGTCCTTTTACTTAAAAATATGAAATGAGACTAGTGTACGAAATACCGTAAGTAAACATATTTTCCCTTAAGTAGACAAAGAGGATAGAGCTTGATAATTTCCGATCACGAACATTTCTTTCGTCTCCGCCACATCCAGCTAGGCAATGTTTTTTCTACTTTTAACGAGAATTTTTTTTCCAAAAAAATATATTTGTGGATCTGGACAAAAAAAAATATTTTAAAAGAAAATGTGTATTCCGTTTTTTTTTCATTTCCATTTAAATCTGATTGAGTTTAATAAAACGATGTTATAAATAAATCTTTTGTGATTAACTTATGTCAAATAAAAGATTCAAGGATAAGTAACTAAACTAAGTCACTAATCCTTTTTACTAAAAATAATATTAATACTCTTACCAAATTTTATTCGAAAACCAGGAATTGGCAAAATGAAGATTTTAAACAGGTAATCGCTGAAAGTAATTTAAAAGAATCACAATTAGTTAATAGTGGATTAATATCTAATATTTTATTTTACTTCAATTATATCTAGTATAGACGTATTACTTGTATAAACACGATTTTATGAGAATTAAGATGACTCAAGAATTGTTGGAGAAAATACTCGAGTCCTTAAGGCTATTTTTTTTAATATTTCCCGTGTAATAAATAGTTGATATCAAGAGACATCAACGTCAAAATAAAAAATAAAACTAATTTCATAAAAATTAATAAAACGAATTAAAATTCAATTTTATTCATTTATTTTATGTTTTGAATCACAATTTTTTTTAAATCACTCAACAGTATCTCCAAAACCATTATTTTTTTACATATGTTTCTTATAATTATTAAGTAAGATTTGAAAAATATAAAAATATGGAAATATGCTGGAACTTGAGGTTAAGGTTAAGGTTTTTTTAATATTTCTCGTGTAATAGTTGATATCAAGAAATGCCAACATTGAGATAAAGGACAAAACTTATTTTTTTTTAAATCCATTTTTTTTTTCAATTAACATATTCTAGTTCTGAATTCATAATTTTTGCAGAGCACACAACGGTATCTCCAAAACCATTATTCTTTTATATTTTTTTCTAATAATTATTGAGTACGATTTGTAAAACGAAACTTGCTAGAACAGAAAATATTATTCAGTTTACAATCAATTCAATTATTTCATGGAACACTAGAGTTGAAAAAATAATAGCTTCGATATCATACTCGTAACAAGCCATTGTAGCAAACGCGAGACTACATAAAAACAATTGGAAAATTCCTCCCACATCAAACGATCTCACAGGTTGGATGTTTTTATGCAATATAATTTTGAGAATTGAAAAGGGTCCCAATTCCAGTGAAATATTTGCCTTTCAGCACTATTTCTGAAAATTCCTTACTTTTGAATGCTTATTCTTATCTATATTATAACTTACGAGTATATGAAATTATTTAATTTACTTAAAAGTTTTTTTTTAATTATATACATACTCTATTTATTCAAATAACCTGTGTTTTATATTTTAATCAAATAAGCTGTTTTTTAATATTTTAATCAAATAAATATATAATTTTAATAAATAATACAAATATCTTTTCGTCAATTCCTAATTTAACAAAACACTTTTTAAAACTTCGAAAGCAATCATCTTTATTATATGAATTTAAATAAATTGTATATCTAATACATGCTCTACTTTCGACGTATAATGACGCAATACCAAGTGAAAATTTACATTCACACCATACTCATTCAATATTTCCAAAGTTTGTCTCTTAACACGCGGTTATATGGTACCTTGACTGAATGGTTTAATATTTTGAAAGGGGTTAAACAAGGATACATTATGTCACTCTAATTGTTCAATATTTACATAGATTCATGTTTGGAAGAACTAACCAAGTTAATTGGTAGCATACAAATGTCAAATGGGAACGTATGTGAATTACTGCAGATGACATGGCTGTGTTGACGGAGAGTGAAGATGAATTACAGAGGTTGATAAGTAAATTGTTTGGGAGATGCAAAGAGATAGATCTAAGAATGAATGTAGCAAAATCCAAAGTCACAGTGATAGAAAAGAGTGATGGGAGAAATACGATACATGGGTGAATATTGAAAGATTTAAGCAAGTTGAGGAATTCTACTAGTTCAGTAGTATGTTCTCAGAAGATGGAATAGTAATAGGAATATGAAACCGCGTGTAGCGATAGGAAACAAATTCAATGGGGCACTAAAATATACTCGAACCGGGCAGTCAAAATCTGTTAAGATGATAGTCCACATTAGGATTTGATGTATGGGAGAGAAACGTGGTCGTGAAAAAATACTGATAGAACCCAAATAAAAAATATAGAAATGCATGCATTGAGAAGAATATATGGAGTAACAATGTATAACAGAATGAAGTAATAAGGGAAGAATGTAACTTAAAACTGATGTGTAAAGTAAGAGGAAGACTAGCACGCTCATATTGTTTGGTTATGTGGTACGAAGAAATGAAAAAAATAATAACAAAATGGATATTTAGTACAAATGTGAATGTAAACGTGTGAGAAGAAGACCAAGTTAAATATAGTTGAATCAAAATAAATGATATTCTGAAAGAAGCAAACGTAGAATGTCATAGAAATCGTTGAAGTTGAATGAGAAGGTGTATGGATGCGGAAGAGGCGAACAATGTGTGTCGAAATAGGAAAATCTGGAACTCTATTATTTTTACCTGTTCCGAAACGGAGATGGCGTGATGGTATTAACAAAAAAGTATGTAAATAAATAATGTACATGTCAAACTAATACGAGTATATCGTTATTTTTGCGAAATATTACAAATATTTAAAAATAAAACTATGAAGTGAGATTTTGTTATAAATAATATATGGGATGGTGGTACTGTTAACAAGAAAACAAATTGTAATTATATTATGAAAATATATTTAGCTAGTAAAAACATCTTTATACTGAGTGAAGCAATCTTCAATGTTGACGCGAATGAAGCATATTCCATTGAACTCATGATTGGATCAAGAGAATCAGATATTGTAACAAGTCGTAACCGTAACCGAAAAGTAACCGAAAAAGCTGTATGAGAAAGTGAAATTGCGTAGATAAGTTGAAAATATATTTAACTATCAAAAAAACTATTGAAGCTGCTGTATGTTCGTATCATTGTCATATGTTATACATTAAAAATAGGGTTTAAACGACCCAATTGACCGAACGATAATAATTAAATATTTTCGATGAATGTTTCAAAGAAAAATTTGCAATCGTCTTCTAAAATTTATAACTCCACCCCCTTCTAAGATATTAATGTTGTATATTTTTAGTTTAACATTTACATAAAACGCAACAAATATAGCCAACTGCAATTAATACTTTGCTATAAAAAAAACAATAATTATTTAGTGATTTAAAAAAAAAAAAAAAAAAAAAAAAAAAAATATATATATATATATATATATATATATATATATATATATATATATATATATATATATATATATATATATATATATATATATAGGCAAAAAAATATTTATTTCTTCATAACAAAAAAAATCGATAATGGAGACTTTACATTTTTTGAAATTGACTAATTAAATTCGTGTTCCTGAATGTCTGTAAGAAACTTTATTAACTTGGTTGAAGGATACCGAATATATTTAAAACAATCACCAATTTTCAAATTTTATTTTTTCCACCCGATGGTCTTCATTATAAATTTGCTGTAAACCGACGGACTGGTTCTCCATTTCTTTGAAAAGTTTGACATTTAATTTCATCCTTGATGGCCACGCTCTGTTGGAAAACTTTTCATGAATCCTTTTATCTAAGTTAAAAGTCTAATGTTCCGGTAACTTGGCAATTATTTGATCAACTTTTGAAATAATTCTTTTTCAATATATATACTTAAGTTATTGTAACAAAATTGACAAGATGTGTTCGAAAACTTTTTTTTGTGATTTCATAACGAGATCACCCAACTGAAAATATAACCGCTTCTAAAAAATTACTATTGATTTTTTTTAAGTTTCTTTATTGAAACTTTAAAGAGCATTGTTTTTGGAATTTCCCTTTTCCATATAACATTAAGCTTAAATTAAATGAAATAACATATTTTCTTATTTTTGGTCCACCCTGATTTTTTTCGTTTGGTCCCCTTTTAAAATTAAATTAAAGTAAATAAGTCAATAAAGAAGCACTTGTGGAGGTTCATTTGCGAAAAAATACCCTGAATTTTTCATGTTTTGAAATATATGTTAAAAAAATATTCAGAAAGTTTTAAGTTCTATTATTGCATTACAATAAAAACCGAAACGTGGTGGACCTAATGTCTTTTTGCAATACATTTTAACAAACCAAAAAAAATGAAAGCATTAATTGGAAAAATACTCTTAACTATGTAATTTAGCTTTAAAATTTGGATTAAAAAATCTCTAGTCGAAGAGAAACAAAATACTATAATATACCTGCAATATTCTAAAAAAATATAAATTGAAATTTTTTTTTCATGATAACTAATTTTTGCTTTAAAATTATTATTGGTATCCATGAACGTGTAAAAAACTTAGGAAATGAAAAAAATAATTCATCATAATATAGGAAAAACTAAAGATTAATTTAGAAAAAAAAGGGAGCGAAGAATACGAGAATGTTTAATAAATTATGCTTCTTCAGCCCCTTCGTTATATGTAAAGTTTTATGTAAAACTGTCTGAATAAGAGAATAAAGTAAAATAGAAATATTTGTTTTTCCATAAATTAATATTTTCACGCATTCACAACATATTTCATACGAAGAAACATACTCCAATCAATCAACAACGATAAAAACTAATGCAAATATTAAATAATATTGATATTTATCTAAAAAATCTATAAAATAAGATTATTAAGGATAAAAAGTTATGTAGGAAATTTAAAATAAGTTAGTTCATACTTATAATATACAAATTAGATTAGTTCTTAAGAAATAAACTTGTATATAGGTATAGACATTTGCAAATGTTTGTACTATATACGAGTATTACTTTACTAAATAAAAAAACAGATCTATCTAGCTTGGATTCGATCCACGTTAATTATTATTATGGGTAAATAAATGAGTCGATTTATTGTTAAAGTAATCAAATTTAACTGGTAGACTCTTTGATTTTCCGAACTATTTTTTTAAATAAAATTAAACACAATTGGCACCGATAGTATTTGTATTGGGATTTAACGAGTGCAAATAAAGACTCAGGATATATCTATACCTTTAAAATCGTGGTTTAAAATGAACAAGATGGAATGTTAGTCTTGCATTGCTTGTGGAAAAACCACTGTATAGTAGCTAGTCATATTAACAGAATGAGCGTTTAAGAAGATCCAATCTGCGACTGTAGTCTAGATTATGAGATTATATATTTATCGGCTGTCCCGGTTGACATATTTATGTCAATTTCCGTGAAGGTTCTTTTGACGAATAATTTTATCACTTACAGATCGAATGTTATTTTTTTTTTAATTCAATCAATTGGAGCTTGAAGTTATCTTAAATTATAATGTTTCCTATAAATGTAATTTATTATATTAACTCTTATAATTACATTTTTGGGTTAAACAAAAATGGCACAATTATCCCTTGCTAGTGTGGTTTGCCTATATAACAATATTGAAAAACATAGGGTAAAGAATTTATTATTCAAACTTCTAAAACATGAATGGGTATTTATCGCTTGTGATTGCCAATAGGTAAGTAAATCTCAAAAAGTTTAAATAAAATGCACAGATTTTATTTTAAAAGGAAAAGAAACGTTTTATGACCTCTTTATGAAAAAATATGTTTTTTGTTTTATTCGAATTAATTTATTCGGGAAGTATCAAAATTTACCCTTATGCATGATTCTTATATGGAATAATGAAATGCGAGTGTAAGCAATAAAATATTGTTTCTTAAGAAGTCAATAGAAAAAGAAGTAAAGAATACAGAACCATTAGTTTAATGAGCCACGTTCTAAAAAAAATCCTCAGGGTGATTCACAGAAGCATGTACATATTATAAGAAATGTGGAAATATTAGAAGAACACATTTCGGGTTTAGGGGCGGGTATAGTATAAAAGAGGCTCTTTGTTGCATACAAATGATAGGAAAAATGTCGTGATATTAATGTGGTCACTTGTGTTTTTTTTATCGACTTTAAAAAGTTTTTAATATAGTAGAGTACAATACCCACCACAAACTATTCGAAATTCTTGTTAATGGTCTAGATACAAGGGATGTAAAAATCATCGAAAATCTATACTGGCATCAATGAGTAGCAGTGAAGGTAGACGACAGCTTAATAGCAGATATAAATATACTCGTATACCGTGGAGTTCAGCAGGGTTGTATACTTCTCCTTCTCTTCTTTTTAATATGTACTCGGAGGGGATTTTCAAGGAGACATTAGATGGTGAAGATTCGAAATATGGGATAGTAATAATTGCTCAAATAATCTACATCTAATATGCTGATGATACATTCATTTTAGGAAAGCCTGCAAATATTCGTGCATTGAATTATTTGCAGGCTTTCCATCCTTATATGGAAAGCCTGCAAATATTCGTGCATTGAATCAATGTGGCATGCAGCAAGTTAAAACTCTCAATGAATATAGCAAAGTCACAATTTATTATTATCAGTGTGGGAAATCAACAACCAGACGCGTCGCTGAGAGTAAGATCCAGGTGCATTGAAAGAGTGTATAAATACAAGTATCTGGGATGTTGGTTTAATAATCAGTAGGGTTATGCCCGGGAAATCAAAACCAGAATTGAGATGCACGGAACTGTTTCTTCAAAATGAGAAATATTATCTGTAATAGAGACTTCCACCTCAAATTAAGAATGCGCATTATTTAATGTTATATTTTTTCAGTACTTCATTATGGCATGGAGACTGGGACACTCATCTAAGCCACCACAAAATAAATAGAAGTATTTGTTATATGGTGCTACATGAAATTTTTAAATAAATCCTGGATTAAAAAACTGCGCAATGAGGAGGTCCTTAGTTGCATGAACAAATACAGAGAAATACTCACTTTAATTAAAAGAAACCGATTATTAATTTTGAAAAAAAAAGTGTCAAAAAAGAAAAGAATTTAAAGAATAAATATACAAATTAAACAAGTTTCAAGTAGTTTTACATATAATTGGTTCACTTACGAGTGTCGGGTGGTCAATTCGAAAGGCCGGAGATTGGTACAGCCTAGAGCCTGACCACTGATGTAATAAAGCAGCCGGCGAATATGTAATCAGCTTCAGCAGCGTGGTGTAGTGGAGAACTTCATGTAGAGGCCAGCTCCATTCCCAGGTGCAGGTCTTGTTGCTCTTAGCGTCACGATGGTGAGCTCCATGATAGCGAGGCTGGCCATCCAGTGGGCAAGGGAAATGAGTCCCCACATCTTAAAACTGTATCACAGGCAGCGAAATACGCCCGTTTCTAAAGCCGGTCCCCGGGATCCCCCCTTTTAGAGCGTCTTCAATGATCACCTTTCACCCCCTGTATTGTTGGTTGGGAATTAAATCATATAATTGTAACCGACCATTTCATCGGTCAGCTTCATATTAGAACCATACCCCCGATAGAAAAAAGGACAGATTTTTTTGTGGGAAACTGTTTGCAATTCTGAATAAAAGCCATCATACCATGGAACATTTAAAATAGTCATTTTAAAGGGACTCTGGATAATTCCTTAACGGATGATCCATTGTAAGACGGCTAACCCTTATATTAAACGAAAAAAATCCCCAGTGACTTGGAAAATACAAGTCCGGAGACCGCGTGACTGCTTTCTTTTAACAATATGGACGCAAATAAATAATTTTACGGAACTCCCGGTTTGAAACATAAAAAATTACCTCAACAAACTTTATTTTTACTAAAATCAGACAATTGTGTGTAAACATGGCTCCCCGTGCGTGTCCAAGCTATTGTACTACCCAATTTCTCTCTGAATATGGGAGCTTTATTGACAAACTTTTAAGCTTCAATCTTGTTTCGCAATGTTATAATTTTTATGCCGATCATGCGTCTGCCATAATAATCGAGCCAATAATTTCTAAAGGGATATCCATTTAGCCTTCCATCGGTACATCTTCGGATTGATTAACTACTCCAATCGAGTGTTATCAAAAGATAGTTTTTCTGCATCCGAAGTTTTCTGTAAAATACTCGTAACTTACTGGGTTGTTTAAACTCCAGGCCTAAAGGTGCTAAATAAATATGTTAAATGCACTGTGAGTCATTTTCCATCTCCCGTGACCTAAAGTCACCACCTGGGTCTTCTGAGAAATTCCTTCTTTATCACATAGTGTCGTCACGCTCGTAAGTAATAAAGAATGTTTATATCTTCTAGTATTGATAGCAATGGGCGGAGACGAATATTGAGTGAAAGAAGATGCAGTGCTTATTATGAAAAAATGATCATTAAGATAATTTAACTACGCAAATAAACGAATGATGAAGGATTTACAAAAGCTATATATTCGAGTTGTATAGAAAGTACGACAAGTTTGAAAAAAATCTTAAAAAACGTGACACGATGAAATAAATCGAATTCTGAAAGAGAGAAGAGTGAACCCTTTAAAAAGGAGAATATGCATAACGAGATAGATGAACGTGACGGCAGCGAAAGATGTGTACAAGGATAAAATGATGTTGAGATTGGTTATCTCTGCCTACGCGAATAGGGACATAGCCTGAATTTGATGATGAAATATTAATGAAACGAACTAGGTTCCAAAACATTCAATATCATGAGTAAAAAGAGTTTCTTCGAAATTGACGAACTTCTTACAAAGAAACACATTTTTCCATTCAACGTCAAAAATAATCGTTGGTGAACGAGAATGTTTCTATAAAATCTTCAAGTTTCATTGCAAAAACTTTCTTTTCTACAAAGTTCAATTCTATTCCGTGGCAACGACGCTTAAGTTGTTAAATGTTCTTAGACCCATACCGAATGTCAGCTAACCGTTTCTCGGAATCCATTTACATATAAATTCAAAGCATTTTTTTATTGGTTTAAAAAAATCCTTACATTTTAAAAATTGAAAGACACGAAAATATTGTCGTCAGACATAAATTTCCATTTATTACGATCAAATTACATTTTCCCCTAAAATCTCTCAAAAAGAGCTAAATTTCTCCTTAATAATAATTATCATTGAAGTGTAAAAAATGTTCTTCCTAAAGGGTGTCTTGCATACAACTTATTACGTTATTCATCTGTCGGGTGAGGCAGAAAAGGTAGAACGTCAACTTTTATATGATGAAAAACTTCATTCGTCTCCGTTGAATGCATACATATGTTTATACAGTTCTTTCATTTCTCTTACTCCACCTTACCGTATTTCTAAATTTTATTACTTGATCTAATTATGCTTTTATTTCGATATTTCTTAACCACGACTCCTACTCGCGTTCACGTTGTAGATTTGTTAAGAAAATCTTTGGAAACCTCTTCGTTTAATCCCCCTTAATATGATACTTAGGCCTCTTTTGAACATATTGATATTTAGTCAATTTAGTAATAGAAGACTGGATTGAAGCGCTGTTTCATAATAAGATACCATATCAAGAGCGCTGTGTTTTTTTAATTTATAAAAGTCTCAATACGTTTAAATTATAACATAAGTTGGAATGAGGTCTGATAGTAAAATACAAAAATCAAGATGTCATTAATCAATAAATATTCGATATAATTGAAATGTAAATCAAAGTACTACTTTAAGTTCTGTATAGTATATTTGCTTCCACTGCTTGGCTGTGCAATTGAGCTAGTTAGAACATTGTTTATAACAATACAAAATAGCAATTTGTGTTATTGATGATGGCCAAGAGAGCTGATATGTTTATTCTAACAGGGCAAGTAAAAATATAGAACTTACAATCCGTTTTATTTTATTTAAATGATACAATAAAGCCCTGTAATCTTAACGACTTTTTGTTAAATAAATCAAACAAACTTAAGCCAATGTTTCAGTTAAAGCTACTTAGAGGGATAGGTTTTTATTTAATTTAAATTTTCAAAAAAATACTGCAAAAAAATCACACAAGTTTATTTAAATTGATAGGGTTTAGTTTTTTTTTGCAAAAATAATTGTTCAATATTTTCACCACTCGAATGGAATATTCAGCATAAAAATATTACATTTGTAAAACAACTTCGACAACACGAAACAATTTTGAGAGAATGTTTCAAAAAATCCTAAAAACTACACGATATTTTGGCGCTTTGAATTATTACAAATAATTTAAGCTGTTTGAACAAATGTCCTTTAAATTTGACATATGGAGTATTTTTTTCACAAAAAGGTTGGCATTACAAAAGTTTTATATGAATGTTATTTGATCGTCTACGTGCCCTAGTGATTTTTGTCTTCTATCCAAGAGCTTTGGAAAATATTTCAGATGGGGACAAAAATATAAACTTCTTCGCGACAGTTCCAAATATGAACGAAGTAATATTTTTTAAGAGTGCAAATTTACTTTAACCTCAGTTTAAAACGGTTGGAAATTTCAGTACGTTGTGAATAACTAATGAAGTAAAACACTCGTCAATAAAATCAGTGGGGCATGCAGCAATGAAGGACTCTTAGTGAATATTGCAAAGAATAAATTCATGATTATCAGTAAGGGGAATCAACAAACAGATGTGTTGCTGAGAGTAGGATCCGGATGCATTGAAAGAATGTACAAATATAGGTGTCTGGGACGCTGGTTTAGTGACCAATGAGATCATTCCTGAGTAATCAGAACCAGGATTGAGATGGTACGGAACTGTTTCTTCAAAATGAAAAATGTTCTCTGCCATGGAGACTTCAACCTCAAATTAAAAATGCACATTTTTCACCACTTCTTTATGGCGTAAAGACCAAACCAAACTACCACAAAACGAATAAAAGCATTTTTAATGTGGCGTTACATGAGAATGTCATGTTTTCTTTAGTTGACAAAGTACCCAACGATGAGATCCTCAGATGCATGAAACAAGCAAAGAAGTTCTCACTTATGTGAAGAGAAGAAGATTGGAAAACTTTAGGCATTTCGTGAAAGGAAACAAATACGAAATAATTCAAGTCATACAAGGAAAACGGTGTGTAGGAAGAAAAATAAACTCCTGGCTGAAGAGCTTTAGCGATAGGTTTCATTGTAGTAGGAATAAATTGTTCAGAGCAACTGCAGAAAAAGTTAAAATAACCCTGATGATTGCCCACCTCCAACTTGGAGAGGAACGCTAAGAAGAAGAAGAAGAACTAAGCAATAACTCATAGACGAGTATAAATGTCACTTTATCTTGGATACTCTAAGGTGACGCAAAAGTCCAATGATGGATCCATATAACCTCTCGCAGCGTGGACATTCCAAATTCCATCTGGCAAATCGATGCTGGGGGCTAATTTCGCTTTATGCGCTTTTCTCATTCACGGTCGCGTCTCGCGGTCTAAAAGTAGCATCAGTTAATTTACGGTGCTTCTCTACAATCGTCCTCCTGTTCCGCTATAAACCAGCTTTCGATATATACGAGTATATCTCGTAAGAAGAGTTTGCACTTAAGGCTATCGTTGTACCTCTTTTTTGTGGTACCCCATGTTTCTTTTACCTGACTTAAGTTCAAAGAATTATTTGATCATTCGAAATTTTGATGACTTGTTCCACCTATTGAAGCTTTTGTCTAATTACTATTGGTTAAAATGCTAGGTCTTAAAGTCATCGAAAAAGCGTTGAATCGTGCGCTTCTGCCAAACACTGATGTTTGCGTCGTATCATCG
Source organism: Odontocerum albicorne (assembly GCA_949825065.1). NCBI lineage: Eukaryota > Metazoa > Arthropoda > Insecta > Trichoptera > Odontoceridae > Odontocerum > Odontocerum albicorne. The sequence goes on from CATKWJ010000946.1 coordinate 26,694, forward strand.
TATTTATGTTTTTTTTGACTCCTGTAAATCCTCCAAGATTCACAACTATACAGCAGATATATCAAAACAACCACCATTTATAATTGTATTCTAATTATTTTGTATAAGTATCGATAACCAATCATCCTCCTCCGTCTTATTTTACAGTTCCCCTGTGAGCGTTATTGTGACTTTGGTTTTTGTACGAAGTATTCTCCAAACAATCGATACACAATGCCAACAGTTAAAGGATTTTTATTTAAAAAAAAAAGGAGTTAGATGGTTAATAGTTAGACGTTAAACATCAGTTATTTCGGAACATATCCCTGTTTTATATCATTGTTAACTTTAAAAGGAGCACATTTAACTTCCGCTATAACAACTGATGATAAGATGTTTTATGAATCATCGAACCATTTTTATACATTTCTTAAAACACCCGCTCTTACTAAGATTTAACAATAAATAAATAAATATAGGTTTATTGATAGCAACATACGAGTAGTATGTAAATAATATATTTAAATACACTTCAAAAACATATAAATGGCAGAAAATACATTTAAGAGAGAAGCTATCAAAAGGTCTGAGCTCATCTAATAACACCCCCCCCCGGCCAAGATACACCCCCCCCAATATAAGGCGAGCTCAGCCACGAGGACACCAGATGTTTTTTTCAGCCCACACCCTTGCACATGTAGAATAATAAGAAAAAAAACAGAAAATAAATGGATGTCAAAAAAAAGCAAATCCTCAAATACCACCTCAGATGAATTCAAACAAATAAATAAAGCTTCCTTGACAGCAACACAATGTGTACATATGTATTATATATACGAGTATAATAAATTCATTCCGAAATCGCACATATATCTCAAAATAAACTGCAGAAAATACATTTAAAAGAGAAGACATTAAAAGTTACTGGCTCATCCGACAACATTCTCCCGGCCGAGATACACCCCACTAATTTAGGACGAGCCCGACCGCAAGGACATCGGAGGGCTTTCAGCCCACACCCTTGTACACATAGACTAAAAAAAACTATTTTTTTTTTATTCTGATTGTGTTATGGAAAATACAGTTATTTAAAATACATCATAGAGATAAAATGATCCAAATCGTAAAAAAAAACATCAAACTAGACATGGAGTTACCCAATATGAATGTAACCAACACTAAGAGAAGGTTTTAAAGCGAAGATAAAAAAACCTTAAAATAGTATCAGTAAACGGATTCAAAATATGAATTCTCATATACATCATCCCCCATCTGGCAGTTTTTTAAATTCTATTTTTTCGGAACTGTATTTATAAGTAAGTATAAGCAACTTCGGATAATAACTCAGTCCGAGTAAAAACATTGAAGTAACAAATGAGAAGAATTTATCATGAGTTTTTAATCTCATTGTGTTTGTGGAAAGTAAAGTTATTTAAAATACATCATAGAGATAAAATGATCCATGAAACCACAGTGGCATACTCGCAGAAACATTGGAATAGAGAAAAATATTCCCCAAAGCTTATTTATATGGGTTAATAGGGATTTCTCAACCTGTGTGGATGGCTTATTAATGAGTTGTGATTCCACAATTCTACTTGTGTTTTGCCATGTAGCAATCTCTTCCATGCAACCAGAAATATGTTTTAATAAATGAAAACCAGACAACAATCCCATTTTTTTAAATGTGGGTTCCAGCGGAGGTCGAACCCGCAACCTCCGGATCGTCAGACAAGCGTCGTACCATCAAGTCACGGAGGTCGTCTTAATACTTAAGGCCTCTTTAACATCTTTCTGGTTGGTTGACAGAGATTGTTACATGGCAGTGAACCCACTAGTTTGTATTTTTCCCCTCAATTAAAAAAAATGTAGGGTTTGATAAATATTAGGTTTTTTTTTAACTCCTAGTTTGTACTGTGTCAAGGCGCAAATACAGATGGAGCTATTCAATTTTGGTGATAGGAATTAAATATGCAAAGCCTCAAACAGCATATGCTAATTTAAGATAGCTACACGTGCGCATAGTAGATAATATTTTCAGAATTTACACTAGAGCATTATGTTGTAAACCGTATTATAAACTCTTGCATGTTGTATTAAATTTATGAACAATAGTAGCATGAACCTGTGTGTAGACTTATTTTAAATATTTGACAAATACAACTTTTTACTTGTATTCAAGACTTGCGCCAGAATGCTAAGTTGTGTTAAAAAACTACGTATTCAAAGTTTCATATTCTCTGTCTTTTAACAGTATGTCTCCATGAATTATAAATGAGTATGCTGGAGAATACTTTGCATCCCTTGGACGCAGCAAATAACAAACCATGAAAAACTACAGATCAGATGAAAAAAAAACATGTCTTACAAAATCCATCAAAAAAAGAAAATTTATATGCTTCAGACACATTATGCGAAACAGTGAATTCAGATCTTTGTCTATGTCTCTGGAAAATTACCAAGAAAACAAAAAATTACTAATTAGAAACGTAAGGGATTTGTAAAAACTCTTTTATTAAACTTTTAGAAACGTTATGGGAAAATATAAGTTTATACATTAATCACCAATGTTTAGAACAGATAAGACAGCAAGAAAAGAAGAAAAAAAATGTCAATACAGTTCTCAAGAATGGTTTAGTAATCGCATCTTAAAAACATGATAATTTTAACTATAAATATAAACTATTGTAATTATTACGCTTCTGTTGCATACAGAACAACACAGTGGGTTTATTACCATATGACAACCTCTTCATATCAACCAGAAATATATTAAATAAACTTTAAGTGAAAACAAAACTGAACCCTTAAAAATCGGTTATCAATGAGAATCAAAACCGCGACCCCCTGGTCGGATGACAGATGTTCACCCAAATAGCCATGAAAGATAAACCAATTATTGTCACACTTACAAAATTGTTTAAGATATGTATTCATATAAACTAAGAAATATCTGTGAATTGTTTAAAGAGTGGAGATAAAATTTGAATAGCTAACTCACTTTTAAACCTTTAAGAGATAAGATGAATGACATACGTTCATTTGCCTGAAACGTATCCTCTAATTCTTCGGACACATACGTTGTGCAATCGAGACAAGATGCAACCAAGACAGCTTACGAGTGCTCGTATAAGGTTTGGTATTTGCAGGAAATGAGGAGGGATGCTAAGGAAGAGGGAGGTCGCTTACAAGATAGACTGACCAAATAAATACTGTTACTGGTTCAACAATAGTCAAAGCACTACGAACTGTGGTTTATGAGGAGAGGTGGAGGATAACAGTAAGCTGCATCACGTCGCAGTCAAGGAAGACGAAGGGAAGGAAACTACGGCAAGAAGGAAGAAAGGAAAAGTCTTGGTTGTAGTAACCTAATAAATGTTCTGAACTTACGCAATATTTTACAAAGAAAGCATCCTTAGACGTCACAAAATTACACTAGCCTCTAGCCGAAATTAATTTAAGGTGCCACGAAGTTTTACTTATCTCGCAGTTACACACAAGGTGGTCACCGTATTAATCGGAGGTGCCACATGGTGACTGGACACAATTAGAGTCCAATAATTTGCCAAAATGGCGTCCATACCCAGGGAACCATTGCCATTAATTGCGATGTCCAGAAGTTTCGGGTCATTCATGGGGACCAAAAGTGCGCCTTTACCCACATAGAAAAATAAACGCAATCTGTCCATAGAAGACGACACAAATTGCGCATACTAATTAAGTGTTTGGGTCACTTTGCAAACCTGTTCTATCACTTGAGCAGTCATTTTCGGTAAAAATTTAAGACTAAGCAATCCTCTTCTGGATATATATTTTACGACCACACTAATATGTGGAATAACAATTCCCATCGAACATATTTTAAAAAATCTGTGTAATTTAATTAAGTCACTGCATCCGGTTCGAATCAAAATGTACACTAACCCTAATTTAATATGTATAAAATCATTTAAAAATATTCAAGAATTGATATTTTTTTATAATAACTTGTGATTTTTTAAAATAAATATATTCTGTCAAAATTATTCTCAAAAAGGAAGAATTCACAATATTGTGCATTGTATTAAATAACTCTCAAATATGTTCATTTATGTTTTATCTGCATTTATGTATCTGTTCATAACATATATATAAGAATGCATCTAAGTTGCATTTAAAATTGATCAAATAAAACAGGTTTTGCGTTTACTCAAGCTGAAATGAATGTTTCTACGACAAAATCAATAACCAAATATGAAGGAAAACTCCGAGAAGTGTTACAGTTCGGAACACCTTAAAGCAAGCATATTCAATACTCTCATTCCTGACGTTGACGCTTTTGAGGTAAATTTCACTTTACATGTTATGAACTCGAACTTATATTCAAACTATTACATACCCCTTAAAAATCATTAACTTTTTGAATTGGTTAAAAATAACGATGGCTCGCCACTAAATGCATTTAAAAGCAAACCAATTTTGTCTTGAAATACAATGGTTTAAATCATTATATTAAAATTATTGTTCATGAGAAGATTCCCTTAACCACGTGTCCTGTACGCACCTCATATGATATCGAAGCAAGTATAATAAATATGTCTACCGCCCGTTAAACGTGGCCCACCTACCAGCACTTGAATTTTCACTTATTTACAGTTACTTAACTGAATATTCCTTAAGAGTTTAATTCTTTAATTGTTTTTGAAATACTTGACGCTCCATCCGTTATTTTAAATTGTTATTGGCACAAATCATCCTTTATATAAGGTCAAATGCCTTATTAGTAATAATAATAATAATTCACTCTGTCTCTTAGATAATTATATTAAAATTAAACTTTTTTTTGTGGCATCACGAGGAGACAAAAATCAAGATTTTGCTTTAAATCAGACTCAACTTCTAAAAATTGGAATAATTTACTTTAAAAGGAAACGTTACCTTCAATGACGCTAGAAAACTGACTAATTCTATACTATAAAAGTTCATTCCATCAAGTATCTTTAAAAATTGCAAGGTTCTTCTTCTTGAATGATAATTATAACATAAATAGCAAGGCTTATTTTTACATCCCAGAGTTTAATGAATATTCCATAGAGCTCGAATAACACATATAACTTTATTTTAATTAAGAAAATGTTATCGTTTATTGAGTAAGCCGCATGGAATTGATATTGTTTCATATCATATATCAATCATTCTCACGTAAAATAATAGAATATATGTTACATATATATTATGAGTATTGACCATGATAAAGTCAAGCAATTCCCACTTCTCAAGGTATATTATACAAACAAATATCGATTATTTAAGGCATAAGGGGAAACCCAATTATCGTGAAAATGTTTCAGGAGGGACAAACTATTTGAAGTACATACTAAAATATATTTATTTCTTTAAATAAAAACACACATTCATTTCAAAATATTTTACTAAATAATATAATAACAAAAAATAAAACAATGTTTAAGTTATTTGTAGTTATTAATACTAGTGTTGAATTTTTGCACTTTTGTTTGCAAATTGTTGACCTGAAATATGTTACTGGTGGAAAATGCAAAAAGTATAAATGACGCGTATTAAAAGAATCAATGAAGGAAAGTTTATAATATGAGTATGTTACATTTCAGAAAACATACACAAAACCCCAAATAATACAAACTATATTCTATCACGCCATTAGCAGGCAAACAAGACAGAGTGCCAAACTTTCCTATCTCGAAACACACATCCTTCGCCTCTTATACATTCATACACCATCTTATGCAAATCTTACGATTTTTATTACTTTCTACGTTACCTTCTTTCAAAATTCATTCACTTGATCCAACTATACTTTCTTTGGTCTTCCTCTACCACGCCTTCCAATCACATTTGCATATTATATTTGTTGTGTTACTCTTTCTATTATATATTAATTCGTTCTATATGTCCAAACTTTCTCAGAATGCTCGTCATGGCACCAATCGATATATTTCGTCATATGAGAAAATACCACCCAAATAACAGACTTCTTCAATTTGCTCCAATTTATTATTTTTCACCAATATATTTGTATTGTATTTTATTTTCCTCTCACACTTTTCTATCGCCATAATTTTAGATTTTGCAACATTAAATCTTAGATATTTTTCTTTGCATCTCTATTACAATTTACTTACCAAACTTAGTACTTCATTTTCATTCTTCGCTAGCACTACAATGTCATCAACATACAGCGATCCGTACACATTCCAATTCGACATTTTTATGCCACCCATTGACCTATGTAGTTCCTTCACACATGAATGTATGTAAATATTATACATCTCGGGTAATACTCGTATAACCCACCCTTGTTTTACCATTTCTGAAATATTACACCACTCAATGTATTTGATGATACTCGTACAAAGCACAGGACTAATTATTATTATTTTTTTCAATAACACAACTTATATGAAAAAAGTATGTTTCTTGACAGTGACAAAAAAGGGGAAGGATTAAAATATAATTTGGTAAACAATATTGTGTTACCTAATATTTTTAATTGTTGTTGGTGTTAAATTCTGAAATACATATGCATCTATCTGCTGGTAAATTTGAAATTATATGTGAGCAATTGGAACCTGTGTACAGGATTTGATACAAACTGGCATTTAGGTCAATTTTTCATCATACAAATAAAAAGTGGCCTTAGTCCAATAGACTCCTAATAGCGGTGACGAGAAGCGATGTTAACATGCAGTATTATTGAAAGTGGTTGTGAGGCTTTAGAAGGAAAGTGGCCTTCAACATGTATATAAGTAAACTTTATGATATGTTTAAAAGACGGTACCCAACAGTACTTAAGTTATTTAATAAATTATTAACTAGCCCACCGTGCATGTCGACACCATCAAAGATCTTGGTATCACGTTAACAGTTAACTTACACTTTTTTCTCACTTCCAGAGTATGTTTTCATCTGCCAACGAAGTTCTAGGATTTATAATAAGAGTCTCGAGGGCATTTATTGCTAGCGCTGGTATGAGATTTATTTATAATTCACTGGTTCGCAGTAGATTGTAGTGCGGCGCAATCATATGGAACCCAAGAGGAATACGGAATTCTCTTATAGCTGAGCGTGTTCTCGAGAGATTTTTGCAACACCTTTATTCCAGTGAATATGGATTTTAACCATGAATTTATCCAATATTTTTTTTATTTGTATGCTTAGTTTATATTAAGTCTTAAAATGGATCTACATACTTGTTTGTGACAACCTTTGTGGACTAGTTGCAAAGACACCTTCCAGCCTGAGGTTACGGGTTCCATTCCCGTTGGAGCCCAATTTTTTTCAAAAATGATGTTAGTCTAGATTTTACTTAAGGCACGTTTTTAATACCTTTCTGGTTATTTTGAAAAGATTGCCCGCTAAGTTGTACTTTTATACAACGAAAGTTTAATACAGTACAAAAGTAATTGGCAGGAAAAATTACAAATGTGATTGAATCTTTTTTTTTAAAGGGCCTGACAATTATTTATGAAGTTTATGAATATGGGGACGAAAACGATTAAAATTATTTTCATCACCATATTCTTAGCATTACCTCTCACACAAGGTAGAAAAAAATTATATTTTGATATCCTCTATGTCTCGGTGGACACATGGAGGATTATGCTTATTAATTAACTTTGTAGACATAACTTAGCCACTACACACGGTAGTACGAGTAATCATTTAAATTCTTATAATTTTTTTCGACAGTCATCTATTTATTCTTTTAAATTATGTATTTTGTTTGACGTAATGGGGATAAATCTGTATCAAATGTCATGTAACATAAATCAAGAACACGCATCACATGCTAATTTGTCTGCAAAATGACTACATGCGCAAGTCTAGACCGAATGGATATTAATAAAAATACCATATCTATTATTTCGTATAGAAAATACGTGACATAATTAAATATTGGAAGTTTTGTCTAGAATATGAGTTAATTTATAAAATATTGGTTCAATCAAAAACACAAAACCAAGTGATAATTAGTGGTCGCCCAGAAATGCTGTAACTACGATCTCAAGTTATATGGTACGAGTATCAACAGGAAAGATTATTTATTGGACATCCGACTTAACGTGCGTAAATTATGGTCAAGTTCCATTAAACATTTCATTTTGAAAACCGATAATAAATACGAGAAAGACAATAGAGGAGAACCACGTGGTAAAGTCGATCAATCAAAATCGTAATACAACGAAGCAGATAAAGTAAAGTTTATTTCCTATAAAATATCTACTTCGTACATGGCCAATCTCATTAATTTATTTTATGGATTGCCTAGTCAATGAGGAATATCGACAGAAAATTGAATAAACTCGTATTTCTTTGTCTATTGCTCGATATTCAAAAGGTTCGAATGATAGTTGAATAAATTTTAGACGATGTTATGTTAGAATTTTCACGGCTATTGTATTGACGTTAAGATATTTTCGATTGATTATATTGTTCAAGTCCGCGCGTTGTAAGGAAAGAAACTGTGAATGTATTGTACAATAGCGTAGGTACACGGAGCGTGTGATTGTGTTAATCAACTACTGTGTGCTGCTTGGTCATTTTCTAGTACAGGGTCTTTTAATAGGGACGCTCAAAATTTGTTAGGTTATAGCGGCCATGTTGCTAAAGCAACATCTGTTAAATTTGTTGTGAATTATTCATTAGTGTATGGAAAATCACCATGAAAGGTTATAGCGTTGAATAACGTGTACAAATCATCAAATTTTATTTTCAAAATCAGTGATCCGTTCGAGAAACGTTCCGCGCATTACATAATTTTTATCCTCGCCACAACTATCCTGCCGATTCGACTATTCGACGTTTGGTGGACAAGTTCAAAAACCGGTTCGATAAATAATCAGCCAACACCCGTACGTCACCGAAACATAAGGTCTGCTGAAAACATCGCTGCTGTGCGTGCGAGTGTACGGGAAAACTCGAGGCAGTCAATTTCTTGTCGTTCACAAGAACTTGACCTTTCTGCGATTTCAACTTGGCGAATTTTGCGTCGGGACTTGGGTTTGAACCCGTATAAAATCCAACTGACCCAGGAACTTAAGGTAAACGACCATAGACAACGCCGTGTGTTCGCTGATTGGGCTCGGAAGCAGTTGGAAGTTGACCCAAATTTCGGCGAAAAAATTATCTTTAGCGACGAGGCCCATTTTTGGATAAATGGATGTGTGAACAAGCAACATTGTCGGATTTGGGACAATAACAATCCACACGAGATTCACCAGCACCAAATGCACCCCGAAAAAGTCACTGTTTGGTGCGGATTTTGGTCTGTCAGAATCATCGGTCCGTACTTCTTCCAAAACGAAACTGGCATTGCCATAACCGTCAACGGCGAGCGCTACAGATCGATGATAAGCAACTTCTTGTGACTTAAACTGGATGATATGGATACCGACGACATGTGGTTCCAACAGAATGGCGCTACGTGCCACACAGCGCATGCCACGATGGACATTCTGCACGAGCGATTTGAGGGCATGGTTATCTCGCGCGGCGGCAACGTGAACTGGCCACCGAGATCGTGTGATTTAACGCCTTTGGACTTCTTCCTTTGGGGCTATCTTAAATCGCAGTCTATACGTATAAACTGCAAACAATTGATGCCCTCAAAGTCAATATAACGAATGCCATCCAGCAAATTCAGCCAGATTTATGCGACAGACTCATCGAAAATTGGACCTCCCGAATACGTGCCACCAAGCAAAGCCGCGGCGAACATTTGATTGACGTTATATTTCATACTTAGTGTATATATATATATATATATATATATATATATATATATATATATATATATATATATATATATATATATATATATATATATATATATATATATATATATATATATATATATATATATATATATATATATATATATATATATATATATATATATATATATATATATATATATATATATATATATATATATATATATATATATATATATATATATATATATATATATATATATATATATATATATATATATATATATATATATATATATATATATATATATATATATATATATATATATATATATATATATATATATATATATATATATATATATATATATATATATATATATATATATATATATATATATATATATATATATATATATATATATATATATATATATATATATATATATATATATATATATATATATATATATATATATATATATATATATATATATATATATATATATATATATATATATATATATATATATATATATATATATATATATATATATATATATATATATATATATATATATATATATATATATATATCAAAGAAGGTGGACGTGGAGAGGGCCAAATGGCACATTAAACGAAATAGACTACATACTGGTTAATAATAAAAGAATGATTGAAGACTGTAAGGTAATTAACAGATTCAACACGGGAAGTGACCACAGACTTGTACAGTCCACCATCAAAATAAACACAAAAATGGAGAAATATAAACTTATCAAGAGCCAAAAGACAAGAATAAATATAGAAGCACTGCTCTCAAATAAAAGAGAAGAGTTCCGTTACCAAACAAAATGCAAACTCCAAGCTCATACGAGAGAAGGAAACCGAGAAAATATAGAATTATGGAGTGAAACTATAATGGATGAAATAAAAGAAATCGCATTAAATGTGGGGGGGAAACCCCAAAAACCCAGAGACTCAAAAATTTCAGACGACACAAAACAACTCATGACAAAAAGAAGGGACTTCAAAAAAGACGATAGTATACGACAATCAATCGAATATACCGAACTATGCAAAACCGTAAGAAAAAAGGTAAAAGAAGATATAAGGAAATACAACTTAAACCTAATACAAAAGACAATAGAGCAGAACCGTAGCTACAAAAGAACCTCCCAAATGCTAAGTGACGGAAACAAACAAATAACGGCCCTGCTCAAAAAGGATAACAGCAAAACCGAAAATCGGGAAGAAATCATAAGGCGAGTCCACGAATTCTACTCAGAACTATTTCAAGACATTGGAAACACGAGAGATAGACCGAACAACCAAACAAATGAACAGGTTCCTGAAGTTCTTATTAGAGAAGTTGAAAAAACCATAAATAGTATGAAAAACGGAAAATCGGCAGGAGATGACGGCATAACAATAGAAATTCTTAAGGCAGCAGGAGATGAAATATATCCCATCTTAGCAAAAATAATGACACATTGCATTAACAACGGGAAAATTCCCACAAAATGGAATACAGCAAAAGTGATTCTCCTTCATAAGAAAGGGGACAAAAACAACTTAAAGAACTATAGACCCATCAGTCTCATGCCAATCATTTACAAAGTATTTACAAAAATAATAACAACTAGAATACAAAAACAGCTAGACGATATGCAACCAAGAGAACAAGCTGGATTTAGAAGTGGATATAGTACAATGGACCATATACACACAATGAGGCAAGTAATAGCAACATCGAATGAATATCGAAGACCCCTAAGCATGTGCTTCATAGACTTTGAAAAAGCATTCGACTCTGTAAAACACGAATACATATTTGAAGCACTCAGGAAACAAGGAATACTACCGGCTTATATAAGAATAATACAAAATATCTACCTAGAAGCAAAAGCAGTGGTGCATCTTCCAGAAAAAACAGAGGAAATAACAATTACAAAGGGAGTAAGACAAGGAGACGCGATGTCACCCAAACTCTTTACAGCTATACTAGAAGAAATATTTAAAACCTTAAACTGGGAAGGTATGGGCATAAAGATCGATGGCGAATATCTCTCTAACCTGAGATTCGCAGATGATATCACACTACTAAGCGAAACAAGAGAAGAACTGGAGAAAATGATTCAAGAGCTTAACTTAGCCAGCAATCGAGTGGGCTTAAAAATGAACCTCGCTAAAACCAAAGTAATGTTCAACCAATATACACGTGCATCAACGAGACAAATTAAGATTGGCGACATAGCCTTAGAAGAAGTCCCCCACTATATATATTTAGGACAACAAATATCAGCAGACGGGAATATGATCAATGAAATTAACAGAAGAATAAAAATGGGCTGGAGCGCATTTGGAAGGAATAACAGAGTTTTCAGGGAAAATCTCCCGTTATGTCTAAAAAGCAAAGTCTTCGATCAATGCATCCTCCCGGTACTCACATACGGCTGTGAAACGTGGACCCTTAACTCAAAAATAATACAGCGCCTCGTCACTACACAAAGAAGCATGGAAAGAAGTATGCTGGGGATAACAAAAAGAGATAGAAAGACAATTACGTGGATAAGAAGCCAAACGAAGGTCACAGACATAATGGAAAGAATACTCAAAAGTCAATGGGAATGGGCAGGACACGTGGTGAGAAGGGAAGACAATAGATGGACTAAAAAGAGCACAGATTGGATACCACGAGAAACAATCAGACCGAGGAGAAGACCTCAAAACAGATGGGACAGACCCTTCGTAAAATTCGCAGGCGTGACCTGGCAAAGAGAGGCGAGAGACCGCAAGATATGGAAATCTTTGAAAAGCGCCTTTACCCAGCAGCGATCAAACCAAGACACAGAAGAACAATAATGATTTAAACCAAACAAAACGACCAACAAGTAAATCTAAACCTGAACCCGACATATTCACAAACTTTTATGCTAATTCATTCGAAAATAAATTACTACTTTAAAATAATATCTATGCTCTCAACTACTGAGGCTACTAATGCATGTACTAATAATTCTTTCTTTCCAGCATTTTAATACCACACCAAGTGTACCAATATGGTTAAAATCGAAGCATTTCATGCTGAGACAAAATCACTAGGTGTCCTCCAAAGCTGTACGGCGGACAGAAAACGGAGGTAGCCACTACCCTAATATGACAAAACCTGGCGGGTTTCACTAAGACAACCGGTGAACAGATGTGAAGCCCAAAATTCAAGTCATAGGGGTGCCCTCACTCAGCAATGGGTAGAAAAAGGGCAGATAAAGATAAAGATAAAGATATATATATATATATATATATATATATATATATATATATATATATATATATATATATATATATATATATATATATATATATATATATATATATATATATATATATATATATATATATATATATATATATATATATATATATATATATATATATATATATATATATATATATATATATATATATATATATATATATATATATATATATATATATATATATATATATATATATATATATATATATATATATATATATATATATATATATATATATATATATATATATATATATATATATATATATATATATATATATATATATATATATATATATATATATATATATATATATATATATATATATATATATATATATATATATATATATATATATATATATATATATATATATATATATTATATATATATATATATATATATATATATATATATATATATATATATATATATATATATATATATATATATATATATATATATATATATATATATATATATATATATATATATATATAAATATATATATATATATATATATATATATATATATATATATATATATATATATATATATATATATATATATATATATATATATATATTATATATATATATATATATATATATATATATATATATATATATATATATATATATATATATATATATATATATATATATATATATATATATATATATATATATATATATATATATATATATATAGGGGTTAGAATAGGGGTTCGAATTGTCAGTAGGGTCACAGTGACTTGCACTATGCTGGAAGGTGTAAGTCTATAAAATGCTGTGGAACGCCTAGTTGCATACTATCAGCAACACTACTGGCTAGTCCGATTCGTTAGCGTCCCCGTCGCGAACCCTGGGCAATGTGGTCACACTATGTGTACCATAGCAGATAGCGGAAGGATGAAAGGCGAGTTTCTGGCGCCTAAAAACCAGACCACACCAGCTAAGGGAAGGAAAACCCCAACAGAAAACCTGTACATAAATACCTGTACATAAGAAGTCTCTGACAAGAGTGCTATAGGGATGGAAAACCCGAAATAAAACCTCATACCAATACGCTTGGGCAGCGCGGTATAAGGGAAGACCAAAGTACTTCTTGTCCAATAAACCCCCATGAATGATGAAACAATATATAAAAACACCCTCCGGAAGACGTCCCAGACAGGGCTACAGCAGCGGTCCTGGAAGGGAGCCTTCGATACGGACACGGAGGATCGGTAACGGCTGCTTCAAGATGAACATCGCGACATTCAATACTCGTACCCTCTCAAGTGAGGCCCATATCACTGAACTCCAAGAAGAACTTAAGCACATCAATTGGGATATCGTAGGGCTAAGCGAAGTCAGAAGAAAAGGAGAAGATCTCATAGAATTGAAGGATGGACACCATCTGTATTTCAGAGGTACAGAAGATGGAAGAACCAGCGGAGTGGGATTTATTGTCCACAAGAAATGGATGAATAACATCATCACGACTGAGAGCTCTTCTGACAGAGTGGCGTCCCTAACTTTCGAAATAAACAAGCGATATCGAATGCAAATAATACAGACATATGCCCCTACACAAAGTTACTCTAATGATTGTATCGAAGAGTACTACCAGGAAGTTCAAGATATGTATGATGCAAACACATCCCACTTCAAATTTGTAATCGGAGATTTCAACGCAAGAATCGGCGGTCTCCACAAAGATGACGAATCAGTGGGAAAATTTGGGATAGGCACCCGAGATGACAGAGGAAACAGGCTTGTGGAGTTTGCTCAAAGCAATTCACTTTGTGTTATGAATTCATTTTTCAAAAAGAAATACTCTAGGAAATGGACATGGAAAAGCCCAACAGGTAACACAAGTGAAATCGACTTCATCCTGTCAAACAAAAGATTTACTGTCCAAGACTGCACTGTTCTCAACAGCTTTAAAACAGGCAGTGATCATCGCCTAGTAAGAGCCAAAATAAAGATCAACACCAAAACTGAACGTCTCAAAGTGATTAAGAAAAAGGAGAAAATAGTAATAAACAACGATCTACTTGCTAAAAATAAAAATGGATTCCAACTAGACCTCAAAAATCGATTTGAAATCCTCAGCGAACCACAGCTTCCGATTACAATAGAAGCAATAGCAGAACAGATAGTACAGAGTGCAACAAACTACGGCGGCTCATATCCTCAAAAAGAATCAAAATTGTCGCAGGAAACGTTAGATCTTATGAAACAAAGAAGAAAAATGATATCTACACAACCCGCTTCTACATCACCATCTTTCTCAGAGATCAATAGAATGCTACGCAAAAATATTCGTAAAGATATCCGCGAATATAACACAAAAATGGTTCAAAGGACGATTGAGAATAGAAGAAGTCTGAAAAAGCTAAAGCAAAATATGTCTTTAGGAAAACGCCACATCATTGCACTTAAACTGTCTGATAATACTGTAACCAAACAACGAGACCTTATCCTGAAGAGAGCGGAAGAGTTTTATAGGGAACTATATGCCGATACAGATACTGTAACTATACCAGATACATATCTGAATCTAGAAACAACTAAGGATGAAAATATCCCAACGATCCTGCCAGGAGAAATCAGATACGCAATCAACGGAATGAAATCCGGTAAGGCCACTGGTACCGACGGTTTGTCCATTGATGTCCTTAAACAAACAGGTCGAGAAGTGGATACCATCTTATCAACACTTTTCAACAGGTGCCTTCAAGACAAAGACATTCCAGAAGATTGGAAATCTGCAACTATAATACTTCTCC